>CAJQTU010000142.1:10560000-10767500 GCA_906901685.1 Desoria tigrina
TTCATAATCACGACCAGAGTGTTAAAATATTGCATTTTCCATCTGAACAGACATTCATCGATAAGTTCGGAGAAGATGAGCAGATTGCACAGATATTTAACAACTATACGATCTCGAAATCTGACCCAATGGTTCCTGGGGATATGGGTGTTGGATTCGTAATTGCAAATCCGTCGGAAGAAATTCAATCCAAGATTGATGAAGGTTACCGAACATATTCATTCAATAAATTTATTTCTGATATAATTCCTTGGCATCGGAGGTTACAGGATCACAGAAACGAATGGTATGACGTATGAATGAATTAAAAAAATAAAACATTATGCTTTAAATTAATTACGCAGAGTCATTAAAAGTTACACATAAAAATGATAACTATTTATTAGGTGTTTTACACCAAATCGGTTTTTAAAGACTCTGTTGCCCACGACTGTTGTGATGTGCTTTTATAACGAAGCGTTGAGCACTCTAATGAGATCTGTTCACTCAATTTTAGGTACTGCATACTGATTCGATAAAGTTGTTCATCGATAAGTGATTTAGAAAACACATTTTGTATGGCCAATATTTGGGGGGATTAACATTTCTATTGATGAGAATTGAGCATCCAGCTAGAATTAGGGTTTTCATATGAAATCAATATGGAAACGTGGTAGAAATTAAACCGGTGTGTATCCGATATATATATAAATCACTTATCGGTTAAAATAAAACTGCTATTTTTATGATCTTTTGGACCCCTTGATAAACGAATTACCTGAATTTAGATAGAACTCCGCCCCATTTATTGTCCGAAATTATATTGATTGACGACTCATCTGAGCACGGTAATTGAACAAATCGCCATTCCAAATTCCATTTCAGATAAGTCAAAACTATTTCTTTATGAGCATCAATCCAATCCGTAAATGTAAAATGTCTAACAATTGGTTCCATTAAAAAATTCCAGAAGAATTGCAAGATCAATTAGAATCACTTATTGAGAAGTTGCCAAAAGTCAGCCTGATTCGACTAAATCAAAGGGAGGGCCTAATTAGAGCTAGAATAATAGGTGCAGAAATGGCCGTTGCTCCTGTTCTTACGTTCTTGGACTCTCATGTAGAAGTATCAGAGGGTAATTAAAAATACATAATTTTTAGTTCGTTTTACCTACTTACTAAATTAAGCCTCCATTGGAACTTATTTTTCCAAGTAGCATCAGAAAGGGCGAGTTATTTTTAGTAGGGCAGTTAACTTCATTATTTTATAAAGGTTGGTTGGAGCCACTGCTTGATAGAGTTACACGAAGTTGGACAACAATAGCAGTCCCGATCTTGGACCATTTAGATCGAGAAACCTTTGAATACAAAGCCAGTCCTTCGGATGCCAGAATAGTGGGAGGATTCACATGGGATTTACTGGTACGAATTATCAACATCGTCTTGTTATTCACGTTATGAAGACAACATATATATGAAATTAATTAGATGTTCTGGCATCCAGAATAACGTTAGGAAAGTCAATCGAATTGGATAATATAGTAGACTAACCGTAAATAAATTTTGAATAAGATGATGATGATCCTTCATTGAATATTAACTACAGTTTGCATGGAAGTCACCAACAAAACAAGATTTGAAAGACGTCAAAACTCCTGCAGACCCATTTGCATCCCCAACAATGCCTGGAGGGCTGTTTTCAATCCATAGAGACTTGTTTGAACATTTATCGAAATTTGACGATCAGTTCGAAGTTTGGGGTACCGAGTTGATTCTGATTTAATCTTATGGAATTCAAACTAAAAACCCTTTCCTTTGTGCATTGTGCTATTAAAAGGTGGAGAAAATTTGGAGCTATCTTTCAAGGTTGGCAATTATTGGGAAATTAATTATCGAAGTGCGTCCCTACCTAAAATGAAGGGCTAATTGCAAACTTTTGGGCCATAGGCATGGCTTTGCGGCGGACGGATTGAGATCGTTCCCTGTAGTCGCGTAGCCCATTTGGAAAGAGGGACGAGCCCTTATAAGAGAGATCAGTACAGGATAAATACCGCGCGGCTGGCAGCAGTTTGGTTAGCTAACTATAGTGTTTTTTGTTTAATTTTAAAATTAAAATACTGAGAATCAAATTATCTGCAACAATAATTCTTCAGGTTGGACGAATATGCCGAATTTTACAATGCCAATACGGCAAATGCTGTCGTAAGATTAATTAATTCTAAGCTATGGATTTTAAGAACACAAGTTTGATTTCATATGGTTTTGTAGACCGATTACGGAGACATTTCTTCTAGATTGGTTGTTAAAGAACGACTGAATTGTCATTCCTTTGACTGGTACATGAACAACATTGTTCCGGATACGTTCAATCCCAAGAAAGCTCTTGCTAGTGGGGAGGTATACGAATCCCTAAATTTCCAGATTAGCACTAGGGTTGTGGAGTGGACCTCTAAATAATTGATACTCCGTAATTTGGGAAATGATTACAGGTTAAGAATTTAGCATATGATGAGATTTATTGTCTGGATGCACACTTGGCTCCTAATGTCACTGCTGCGGGGACACAACCTCACTTATTTTGGCATTGTCACCGCTTGGGTGGAAATCAGGTAAACTTTTAGGAAAAAAGTACAAATCTTAAGTTTTTTTGGCATTTTGTGAAGGAAATTACGAGAAATAGGTAACACAATATTACCATGAAAAAAGTCATTTTTTCGTATATCATCAGTACTGGTATTATTCATCGGATGGGGAAATTCGGAAGGATGCAAAATGTTTGGACTATTTTGGCGAAGCTGTAACATTGATGGATTGTCATGGACTTGGAGGAAATCAAAATTGGGAGTATCATGGCGATGTATGGTTTAATTAAGTAGCTTCCTCAAATGTCTGTCCAATTAGGAGCGATTGGGGTTTCTACTTGCCGCTGGCTACTTAATATGATATTTCTTTCAGACTGGTGTCATTGTACACACTAGTAGTCACCGATGTCTTACACTGGATGCGGCCCTTAATATGGTACTAATGTCAGAATGCCAAGGCGCAGTTAATCAGAAATGGAAATTCCAGACCGATAAGTTCTACCAAACTTTTAAAGATTATGACTTTGAATGGCGGACACAAGAACTTCTGAAGTTGGCGAAAGTCGGCGAATAAATGTCATTTTGTCACCCGTTGAAATTCTAATTGTAACAAGTTGTTTGTAAAATCTTTCTTTTTCGATACTTTGTACTTATACAACATTCCAAGTATGTTTTCAATTGTTTTCGATTACAATACAAAAATTTTACGGGAATAATATACTTTTTATTAACCGGTCCGTTCGTACCTCAAATGACATAATGAGTAATCGCCAATTTATAAAAGCAGACACAAGATTAAGAATAAGGTAAAAGTATCGATCACGAAGTTTCAAGCAGATTTATAATTGAATGTCAAGTTCTTGGTACGACAAAGCCAAAAACAGCTTGAACAGTTTGACCAGAAAATACAAGCCACATACACCGATGTAAACAAATCCATTTCCACAAATCTATTACAATATTTTTTGAATATAATTTTAATATAAAGAATTACTAAGAAATACCAATCGATTCAATTACTAGTTTTTCTCGCAGAGAAGCTCTATTATTAACTATCTCAATTACTTAGTTTTAACATGGTATGTTTACTGCTAAAGTTGTAGACAAAAGTCCACAGCCTTCGGCTCTTTTCTAAAACTAGCTATCAATAAGGAGGCATAATATATCTTTTCTCTGCCATTGAATATTGAAAAGTTTCGATTCCATTTAAAATCGAGTTCAGTCAAGATCATCCCCTGGGGGCTTGGGAGCAGATGGGGGAGGAGCATTTGCTGGACCACCGAATCCGGGCATTCCTGGGAATCCTTCAGGCATCCCTCCAGGCATACCACCGAAACCTCCCATCCCAGGCATACCTCCGAAACCACCCATTCCACCCGGCATACCTCCACCTCCACCGCCGCCACTTGGCATACCACTTCCAAATCCACCCATTCCACCAGGAAATCCACCAGGCATCCCACCGCCGAAGCCACCCATTCCTCCCATCTTTGACTGAAGAATTTTGAGCAATTTGGAGACTTTTGGATTGCTTTGATATTTCAAAATGTTTGCAGGATTCTGTCCAATGTCTTGGAAGGCAGCGGATACCTCTGTAAATGTTACAAATAAGAATGTAGATTAAGATTTCTATTTTGCATGATTTTAAGATTACAAATTAACATCGACAACTCATTACCTGGGTCAGCAAATAATTCCATAACTTCTGGATCACTCATAAGATTTCCAAGCCCTGGCATTGATCCAAACATGTCCTCAGGAGATGTAGAATCTTCGTCTTTTTTAGCTTCAGCGTGTGCTTGAGCCCTTTGCTGTGCTCTAGCTCGCCGCTGTTTAATTTCCCGTTCGTCATCGCGTCGCTTCTTTCGAAGTCGCCACTCCTCCACCTTCCGTGCCTATGGAACAATATAAAATATTGTAGTATAACAAAAATCATGAAAATCTAATCGCTATGAAGCTATGAGATGAGCTATGATGTTATCATGTAGGAACCGCTTTCAGATCTCGTGTAACCCCAGTTGCATTGCATTTCCCGTAATAATATTTTATCATCTATCATTAAAAAGTAAATCGTAATGCAATCATTCCAGATGACTGAACCGTATAAAATCAAACAATATGTACTCAATATGCAGTCATCATAATGTGCGGAATTTAAATGGAAAGTTTAGAGAATAAAATAAGATAGGCCACATATTTGAACCACATTCATTTGTATACCTGCTCGAACTTTCAAGCATTCAGAAAGTAAATTTTCACGCATGTAAAATCTAAATGGTTTATTGCCTGTCGTTAAAATCATGTAATGGTTACATTTGCATCTCTAAAGTCCAAAATACAGAACCCAACTTATCGAAGCTTTCCCATCAGAAGAGTAGTTATCCGTAATGTGCTTAATCAATGAGAACCTCAAGGCATGAGATTTGATGACAGAAATACCATTTTACATCTTCTTTTAACAACCACATTAATATCAAAGCGGAGCATTTACACCCAGGTTGGTAACGGAATGGCGTACATTATAGTATACTAAACTTTATCACCAATGCTCTTGGTTGCCAATTCTCGTTCTTGCACATTAAACTGCCGTCATGTCATGTCATTTGAGCAAAAAAAACCATGACAGTCTGACGGACTTTCACCTAACTACTTTGCAAACATCCGGTTCCATTAAATGCAGACTGGAAGACAATGGATCTCTCAATAGTCTCAGTCTTTCCTTCCTAAAAATACAACCTTCATGATGACATACCATAGACGCTAGATTATCTGATTATTGTCAAAACCGTGAAATAAAGCTAACAGAACGGAGTTTAATCTTATCATAATTTAACTCAGGATCTTACACCAATTTTAATTCCGTTCGCATGTATGTGTTAGAATTTCCTTCAATTATCTATCAAATTAATGGTGCAACTCAGGCAGATAAATTTATGCAATGTCTCTCCAAAACCATCCTTCCAACAAATTGCAGATAACAAATCCAGTTCGCCACTTCTTTTTCCAATATATGGTCTTTTAAACATACTCCAAACACCCAAGGAATTACTTCAAAGAGCCGCATTAATCGATGATCACTTTAAATCAGTCATCATTAGAGTAATCTTTATAATAATGAGCTCCCGTGTTAATGGTATACGCCATATCTCCTCCCTAACCGGAAATCTGGCAGTGAGGATCGAGACGGGTATCCAAAGTATACCTACAGGAGACGCCGTTAGGCTATATTTCAGGTCCCTGGACACACCCCCAAGGGGTCCCTTCGTAAGGGTCCTGTGTAAAAAACGGCACAACTAGGTCATGTGATATATCAATCGAATCACAATGACCGTCGGTATCCAACCGTGTGGTTACCTATGTCATACCACATCCCCTTTTGAAGTTATAAAATAAAAGGCGAATTAAATATAATGTTAATATTGCGTATCGTAGATTGAATAGATAAAGGAATTACTCCTGTATGCAAAGGAAAAACGTTACGCATTTGGTCCACCCTCCCCAAAAAAATAACCAACATCAGGGGGTGTGACCTCGCCATACGACAAATTCGCAAATTAAGATTTGATTTCCAAATGACTCCTCCACTATTTGGTATACCCTACACGCCCATTGCGACGCAATTTGAGTGCCGAATGACTCCCAGTATTTGCAAGGGAGCAACATTAGCCAAATACCACAGGTGACAGGGAAGGGAAGAGTCTAAATAGTTAAATTGAAACGAAAAATCTTTATTAACATACTGTCTAATATTTAATTACTAAACCAACCCACATGCCATTGCCATGCAATACCGATTCATCTCTATTCCCTTATAACCCTGACCTACAGGTCCCACACCCGAACTCCTTAAACTTTCAAAATTCGGAAAAGCCAAAGAGTTTATCAGTGGAAAGAGATGTGACTCGATATAGCACATTATGTTTTCGAAATTTCAAGTCAAGTCAAGGGATCAAAGTAACCCTTCATGTGTGATACATGGATGGAAAGCTATTATCAAGGGCTATTGAAAGATGTATTCGATTTCTGTGTGTGATAACCCGGGAAGGGGTCAAATAGGTTCAATGATGTTAAATATTTCGTACACATTTTCAGTTTCAAAAGTAGGGGTCAAAGTGCAAACATATAAGTGTGAAAGTGAAACGTCATTCGAAAGGCATGATCCAATACTTTAAAGTGGTGTATGTTATTTTGGTGTATGGTTGGGGAACTTTTCGATATTTTACGATGTAGAGTTCGGGAAAGGTCACACGGTGAAATTATTATGTATCGTAGATACATAATGTTTATGCTTCGGTGTCTGTCTGTCTGTCTTTATATGCGATAACTCAAGAACGGCTTAACTATTTGAAATTTTTCTTTCGGTTATCTATTTAGGACATTCAAACCGAGGTCAATTTCGCTTAGGGGCCCTCTAGGTCAAAGGTCAGAGGACATTAAAACCGAGGTCAATTTCGTTTAGGGGCCCTCTAGGTCAAAGGTCAGAGGTATTAAGATGGGGTCACCCCCTGACCGGCGGGGAGGCGTCAAAGAGGTCAAATTACACACATATATGTGTGATACGTCATTAGAAAGCTATGATCAAGTGCTTTCGAATGATGTATGTAATTTTACTCTATGGTTGGGGCAAATTGAGATTATCAATATTTCATGTATTTTAATCATTTCACAACACAGTTTGCACTGTGAATATATTCAAAAACAGTTTCGATGTGTATGTAGCGTTCTACCATACATAGTACATTCGATCTCACGACCCAGCGTTGTAGGATAGTTTGAATTCCTTCAATTCTCTGTCAAGCGGTAAGAAGGAACCGTTAAAAAAAGTTTAAGCGATCCTGGCGTTCCGAAAAGGTCACAAGGTCAATTTATTAAATCCCTCTTATAGAAGTAATGGGCCATAAAATGTAAATCTCACGACCCAGCGTTGAAGGATAGTTTGAATTCCTTCAATTCTCTGTAAAGAGGTTAGAGAGAACCGTTAAAAAAAGTTTAAGCGATCCTGGCGTTTTGGAAAGGTCACAAGGTCAATTTATTAAATCCCTCTTATAGAAGTAATGGGTCAAAAATTTTAAATCTCACGACCCAGCGTTGTAGGATAGTTTGAATTCCTTCAATTCTCTGTCAAGAGGTAAGAGGGAACCGTTAAAAAAGCTTAAGCGATCCTGGCGTTCCGGAAAGGTCACAAGGTCAATTTATTAAATTCCTCTTATAGAAGTAATGGTTCAAAAAATTTAAATCTCACGACCCAACGTTGTAGGATAGTTTGAATTCCTTCTATTCTCTGTCAAGCTGTAAGAAGGAACCGTTAAAAAAAGTTTAAGCGATCCTGGCGTTCCGAAAAGGTCACAAGGTCAATTTATTAAATCCCTCTTATAGAAGTAATGGGCCATAAAATGTAAATCTCACGACCCAGCGTTGAAGGATAGTTTGAATTCCTTCAATTCTCTGTCAAGAAGTAAGAGGGAACATTTAAAAAAAAGTTTAAGCGATCCTGGCGTTCCGGAAAGGTCACAAGGTCAATTTATTAAATCCCTCTTATAGAAGTAATGGGTCAAAAAATTTAAATCTCTCGACCCAGCGTTGTAGGATAGTTTGAATTCCTTCAATTCTCTGTCAAGAGGTAAGAGGGAACCGTTAAAAAAGTTGAAGCGATCCTGGCGTTCCGAAAAGGTCACAAGGTCAATTTATTAAATCCCTCTTATAGAAGTAATGGGCCATAAAATGTAAATCTCACGACCCAGCGTTGAAGGATAGTTTGAATTCCTTCAATTCTCTGTAAAGAGGTTAGAGAGAACCGTTAAAAAAAGTTTAAGCGATCCTGGCGTTCCGGAAAGGTCACAAGGTCAATTTATTAAATCCCTCTTATAGAACTAATGGGTCAAAAAATTTAAATCTCACGACCCAGCGTTGTAGGATAGTTTGAATTCCTTCAATTCTCTGTCAAGCGGTAAGAAGGAACCGTTAAAAAAAGTTTAAGCGATCCTGGCGTTCCGAAAAGGTCACAAGGTCAATTTATTAAATCCCTCTTATAGAAGTAATGGGCCATAAAATGTAAATCTCACGACCCAGCGTTGAAGGATAGTTTGAATTCCTTCAATTCTCTGTCAAGAAGTAAGAGGGAACATTTAAAAAAAAGTTTAAGCGATCCTGGCGTTCCGGAAAGGTCACAAGGTCAATTTATTAAATCCCTCTTATAGAAGTAATGGGTCAAAAAATTTAAGTCTCTCGACCCAGCGTTGTAGGATAGTTTGAATTCCTTCTATTCTCTGTCAAGCTGTAAGAAGGAACCGTTAAAAAAAGTTTAAGCGATCCTGGCGTTCCGAAAAGGTCACAAGGTCAATTTATTAAATCCCTCTTATAGAAGTAATGGGCCATAAAATGTAAATCTCACGACCCAGCGTTGAAGGATAGTTTGAATTCCTTCAATTCTCTGTAAAGAGGTTAGAGAGAACCGTTAAAAAAAGTTTAAGCGATCCTGGCGTTCCGGAAAGGTCACAAGGTCAATTTATTAAATTCCTCTTATAGAAGTAATGGTTCAAAAAATTTAAATCTCACGACCCAGCGTTGTAGGATAGTTTGAATTCCTTCTATTCTCTGTCAAGCTGTAAGAAGGAACCGTTAAAAAAAGTTTAAGCGATCCTGGCGTTCCGAAAAGGTCACAAGGTCAATTTATTAAATCCCTCTTATAGAAGTAATGGGCCATAAAATGTAAATCTCACGACCCAGCGTTGAAGGATAGTTTGAATTCCTTCAATTCTCTGTCAAGAAGTAAGAGGGAACATTTAAAAAAAAGTTTAAGCGATCCTGGCGTTCCGGAAAGGTCACAAGGTCAATTTATTAAATCCCTCTTATAGAAGTAATGGGTCAAAAAATTTAAATCTCTCGACCCAGCGTTGTAGGATAGTTTGAATTCCTTCAATTCTCTGTCAAGAGGTAAGAGGGAACCGTTAAAAAAGTTGAAGCGATCCTGGCGTTCCGAAAAGGTCACAAGGTCAATTTATTAAATCCCTCTTATAGAAGTAATGGGCCATAAAATGTAAATCTCACGACCCAGCGTTGAAGGATAGTTTGAATTCCTTCAATTCTCTGTCAAGAAGTAAGAGGGAACATTTAAAAAAAAGTTTAAGCGATCCTGGCGTTCCGGAAAGGTCACAAGGTCAATTTATTAAATCCCTCTTATAGAAGTAATGGGTCAAAAAATTTAAATCTCTCGACCCAGCGTTGTAGGATAGTTTGAATTCCTTCAATTCTCTGTCAAGAGGTAAGAAGGAACCGTTAAAAAAAGTTTAAGCGATCCTGGCGTTCCGAAAAGGTCACAAGGTCAATTTATTAAATCCCTCTTATAGAAGTAATGGGTCAAAAATTTTAAATCTCACGACCCAGCGTTGTAGGATAGTTTGAATTCCTTCAATTCTCTGTCAAGAGGTAAGAGGGAACCGTTAAAAAAGCTTAAGCGATCCTGGCGTTCCGGAAAGGTCACAAGGTCAATTTATTAAATTCCTCTTATAGAAGTAATGGTTCAAAAAATTTAAATCTCACGACCCAGCGTTGTAGGATAGTTTGAATTCCTTCTATTCTCTGTCAAGCTGTAAGAAGGAACCGTTAAAAAAAGTTTAAGCGATCCTGGCGTTCCGAAAAGGTCACAAGGTCAATTTATTAAATCCCTCTTATAGAAGTAATGGGCCATAAAATGTAAATCTCACGACCCAGCGTTGAAGGATAGTTTGAATTCCTTCAATTCTCTGTCAAGAAGTAAGAGGGAACATTTAAAAAAAAGTTTAAGCGATCCTGGCGTTCCGGAAAGGTCACAAGGTCAATTTATTAAATCCCTCTTATAGAAGTAATGGGTCAAAAAATTTAAATCTCTCGACCCAGCGTTGTAGGATAGTTTGAATTCCTTCAATTCTCTGTCAAGAGGTAAGAGGGAACCGTTAAAAAAGTTGAAGCGATCCTGGCGTTCCGAAAAGGTCACAAGGTCAATTTATTAAATCCCTCTTATAGAAGTAATGGGCCATAAAATGTAAATCTCACGACCCAGCGTTGAAGGATAGTTTGAATTCCTTCAATTCTCTGTAAAGAGGTTAGAGAGAACCGTTAAAAAAAGTTTAAGCGATCCTGGCGTTCCGGAAAGGTCACAAGGTCAATTTATTAAATCCCTCTTATAGAAGTAATGGGTCAAAAATTTTAAATCTCACGACCCAGCGTTGTAGGATAGTTTGAATTCCTTCAATTCTCTGTCAAGAGGTAAGAGGGAACCGTTAAAAAAGCTTAAGCGATCCTGGCGTTCCGGAAAGGTCACAAGGTCAATTTATTAAATTCCTCTTATAGAAGTAATGGTTCAAAAAATTTAAATCTCACGACCCAGCGTTGTAGGATAGTTTGAATTCCTTCAATTCTCTGTCAAGAGGTAAGAGGGAACCGTTAAAAAAGCTTAAGCGATCCTGGCGTTTCGGAAAGGTCACAAGGTCAATTTATTAAATCCCTCTTATAGAAGTTATGGGCCACAAAATTCAAATCCCACGACCCAACAGAATCGGAAAATTTGAATTGCTTTAAATCCCGCCTAGGGGGTAATAGCAAATCGTCAAAAAAGTTTCAGCGATCCTGGCGTTCGGGAAAGATTACACGGTCAAATTGTTAAATTCCTCTTAATAGTCTGGGCCATGCAATTCAAATCTCACGACCTAACAGAGTCGGAAGGTTGAATTCCATTTAATCATGCTTAAGAACTAAGAGCAACCGTTAAAAAGAGTTCAGCATTACTGACGTTCGGGAAAGGTCACACGGTTAAATTTTTAAATCCCTCTTTTATAGTAGTTATGAGCCACAAAATTCAAATCTCACGACCCAGCGCAGCGTTGTCTAAAAGTTTGAATCCTATCAAATCATGCTTAAAAGCTAAGAGCAACCGTTAAAAAGGGTTCAGCATTACTGGCGTTCGGGAAAGGTCACACGGTCAAATTATTAAATCCTTCTAATAGTAGTTATGAGCCACAAAATTCAAATCTCACGACCCAGCGCAGCGTTGTCTAAAAGTTTGAATCCTATTAAATCATTCTTAAAAGTTAAAAGCAACCGTTAAAAAGGGTTCAGCATTACTGGCGTTCGGGAAAGGTCACACGGTCAAATTATTAAATCCTTCTAATAGTAGTTATGAGCCACAAAATTCAAATCTCACGACCCAGCGCAGCGTTGTCTAAAAGTTTGAATCCTATTAAATCATTCTTAAAAGTTAAAAGCAAACCGTTAAAAAGGGTTCAGCATTACTTGCGTCTGGGAAAGCTCACATGGTCAAATTGTTAAATCCCTCTTAATAGTATGGGCCACAAAATTCAAATCTCACGACCCAGCGCAGCGTTGTCTAAAAGTTTGAATTCCATCAAATCATTCTTAAGAGCTAATGGCAACCGTTAAAAAGGGTTCAGCCTTACTGGCGTTCGGTAAAGCTCAAACGGTCAAATTATTGTGTATCGTAGATACATTATGCGAATGAGCTGGTGTCCGTCTGTCTGTCCGTCCGTGAGCACGATTACGGGCGAACGGCTCGATATTTTAAAATTTTTCTTTCGGGAACTTATTAAGGACATTTGAGCGGAGGTCAAGTTCGTTCGGGGCCATGTAGCTCAAAGGTCAAGGAGGTAAGGTCAAAGGTCAGCATTTTTTCCAAATACTAACACCCCATGTGTGATACATCGATGGTAAGCTATTGTCAATGGCTATTCAATGGTGCATATAAATTTTGGGTGGGATCACCCCTTGACCAGTGGGGAGTGGTCAAAGAGGTCAAACTACAAACCTATGTGTGATACGTCATTCGAATGCTATGAAGAAGCGCTTTCAAAAAACGTATGTAACTTTACTCTAAGATTGGGGCAATGTGAAATTTTCAAAAATGTATATATTTTGAACATTTCAAAACACAGTTTTCACGTTAAACATTATGAAGAACAGTTTCGATGTGCATAAAATGTTATAAAAACGCCACATCTACGATACAATACTATAACGTTGGACGGTTTATTTGAGCCGGAAACATTCACTGCTATGATTTTTTAAAACCTGACATTGCTATTCCAAGAGGCACCTTCCTAGACTATGAGCGGACGCGAAGCGTCCGTGATAGGCTAGTTGGTAAATAATTGAAATACTTTATACCTAAACAGCTTCCAAAATACTTTAAAACCTCAATTTAAAGGACAATCCATTCTTGTCCTTCCATTCTACGTTTATATTACTATCCAGTCTCCATCCGACTCTTACCTCCTACACATAAATATTTTTTAATGAACCTAGACCCTTCCTCACACAAACGAAACGAAAGCCTACGAAGAGAGATCTAAAATTGTGGCTTTGGCCAATTGACAGAAATTACATTTTTGCCACTAACTAGTAAGGAGACCTTATACACTCCTACCATGCATGCAAAGCAACAAACCGAATACATTCAACATTTCCGGACTAGCAGCGCAATCCGACCAACTCAAGATCCAATATCCTATAAGCAACCCGCCGACTCGAAAGACCACAAACTAAATGTAACTATCTCCATCCAATCCAACAGACAAATGTTATTAGGAGAGCAAGAAAAGACCGAGTTCTACTTGATAAGCATTACAAAGATACCCGGACGGAAGGTGATGATGATGATTTTCAGTCCCAGTCCGACACCAGAGTCGTCCGTACCGATAGGACGTTTCTAGCGTTTGTTTAGAATAGTCCCGTCACAACCTGACTAATAAATTCATTTCCAAGAAGGGAAGCCCCACCCGACCGTATCCTGACCTTACATCGGTACATAACCTTCGACAGGTTCGAGACGAGGTAGAAGTTTGAAGGGGGCAACGATCCGGTTAAAGCGACAATTTAAATTCAAGAGCAACGTTATTCCTCTCTTTTAAATACCCTTCCATCAGGAGGAAACCTAACCATATCCCATTAATGTGGCTGTGAAGTGAGATTTTCTTCGAAAATTCCCATTAAAGCCAATAAGTGAAAATGAGGTCTGTTTGGATTCTGTTTTTATTCGGTTCTTTAATCACCTATCACTGCTTCACAACAGTTTCAGGTACAGAAAACGTGTGTCGAAATTATCATACATTTAGCTTCGGAAAAGCGAATCAATTCGCAGTTTGCGAGTTCGGTCAAAACGTATATAACTTTTAAAGGTTAGACTTGGGTTAGATAAGCAAAACAAAGACCGGATTAAGAATCAGAGATCTATAAGGCAATCTACAAGAACTGAAAGGGTTTTATAGAAAAGCAGTCTACGCATTTATCTTTTTATTTCTCCAGCAGGAGGTGTCAATCCGCAATAAAACACCGGTAAATCTTTGATGGCTTTTGTGTCTACAAACAATATCATTTATTTCTATCTCCTAGATGCTTTTTCACTTCAAATTATCTCTTAATAAGACAGCAAACTGACACGGGTACCCAGTAATCTCCGTAAATGCTAATAAGACATCTCTGTCTGCCACAACAACGCTGGCTTCTAACAGTCCTAACTACTAGTAAGTGGCTCCTGATTCATGAATAAAATAGAATGTTTCTGCCCATCAGTTCTCAGAAAGACAGTTCCCTTGGATCACTTTATTTATCCATCCGATTTCAATACAAATTAATAACTTGCCGTTTATCAAGACAGTCGCATTCGTTAAACCTCCAAACACTATATTATATCATAACCTAAATCTTAGACAACCTTGCTAAACGGAAACCGATAACTTAAACTAAAAAACGACTGCCCTTATCAAAATTAAAATCTACCAGTCCTTAACAAAATTAAAATCCATAAATATTAAGAGGTCAAGGGCAAGGAGAGCACTCCTTCTCCCTCCCCGGCCTACGTTATCAATGTCAGTTAGTTAAATTAAAAGGTAGTTTGTACGTCATTCGTAAGTCGTCTACCAAGTCAGAAATCGAATACCAAACGGTGATGATAAGGACGTCACATTGATCGTGGGACTCGTTCCATTATGCCAGGAAAGTAAGAAGCATTGGGGAAAATAGATCTGGTAAAAGCATGATCTCACTGCCTATGTCCTATTCGATTTTTCAACTAATAATCTGACACCAGATCTGTATAGTACGACGACCATTCACCATGATGAAGTTTGTATTTAGATCGTGATAAACCTTCTCTCCTCAAGATTTTCCGGTTCGTACCCGAAATAGAGATCTGACTGAACCAAAATAGCATCAGGCAGCCAGAGTATATTGTACCTCTCGCCTTCTTCGAGTGTAAAGGGCACCTGCACATCTAACCTACTTTGTAGGAGTCTATTCTCTTCTTCTCTGTGCTTATCTGACACACTACTGGCACATCGACTTGCAGAAGTTCGAGAACTTAAAACCAAAACCTATACAATATTTAATGGTAGTGGAATTGTAGCTGTAGTAGTAGTAAAGAATCCAGCCGGTCCTTCTCATCAGTTTGTCCATAACTATCCTCTCTATCTGTATTATATACTCATCAGGAGGAAAAACGAAGATGCGAATGCGAGTGTGGTTTCAGTTATTGGCTAAAATCCAACTGGGCCAAACTTCACTTTTTTACATTTCATAGTTTTGTAACAACTAAAATATTACTTCATTTTGCATACATTTTAATTACCGATACAAAATTATATTTTAATGACTGTAATGAGACTGGAATGATTTTGATTTGAACATTATATGAACCCAATCCAATCCAAGCTAAAAAAAATTGCCAAGCCAAGCCGGTATAAAACAAAGCCGATATGAAAACATTCGATTTCGCATCTCCTCATTTAGCTCTTTAAAATAAAAATAAAATATGCAAGTATCAACCTTCGTGCACGGTATGCATCCTCCTACTCGTAAGCGATTTTCTAGAACAGCAATTCTGGCGAGTTTCCCCTGCCCTTTCATACTCGCCTAATAATATATTTAATCTAGTACTAATTTCCTTAGGGCCGAGCCTGAAGTTCTACTCAAGCCAAGAGACTATTAAAATATCGTCTTCCTAGCGCATAATTGACACAAATCCAAGATTAGCAATTTGTATATCTCTGCGACTAGAAATATCTAAACTAATAAAACATGTTGAAATAGTTCCAGGGGATGTGAAATCTGCAAGACTGGAATTGTCAATGTTATATTTAATAAAATGAAGCAATTACTGCTAGAACGGTGTAATGGAAATCATTTTGACCATATCTCATGCAACTCATGGTCTATGTCAAAATTATTACTGTCCTTTTGACTCTTCCTTTTCAATTTGACCACCGAATGACCGAACTCAAAGTCTAAAAATGTAATTGCTCCATATATCAATCTTATGTAATAGCAACTACCAGCAGCATCCGCCTCCCTCACAAGATTTGCATGAACGTTTCCCCCATCAAATAAATAAGATTTATCCTTTCGTATATATGACTCCAACCTTTCTACTCTTGGGGTTGGCACTTGGCAGTCTAGGGAGGTAATCGAATCCTTAATCTCTCGGATGGATGGAACTGAGCAAATACCATTTATGTGCATACATTCTTAGATTTTACCATTTCAAAATGTTAGATAACCCTTCAACTCCATAAATATGTAGCTCCTCATAATATGGTCATTTATTTGTATGATCCCATACAAATATCTCGCATGCAAAATTCCTCCAATGCATTCTCCGCGTGATACTGAGCAAGATGATCGAAAATTATGACTCACAGAGCCCAAGTTATGAAACCCCATAAATGTCCAACATTTAGGAATGAAATTGCATCTCTAAAGAAATGGTTGAACTCTGAACAGGTGAAGGAGTCCCATCAACAGAACCCCAGCCATCCTTCGACCAATGTAAGCCTTACGTCGAGGCTGCTTTAAAGACGGGCAGTCAGACACCGGAGACTGATGACTCTAGTTCTAGTGAAACGGCAGGTGCTCAAGATGCTCCTCCAGGTTCGGACGAGGAGGACGACGACAAATCTACTGGAGAACAAGCCTCTGACGAACAAGACGATAGTAAGGAAAGCGCTGAGGACTCAAAGGAGGCTGACGCTGACGACAACGAAACAGAAGAGGACGAAGCTAAATCCGCGGAACAGGCCAGTGCAGAAGACGAATCAAAAGGTTAGCCAAGTTACTTTCATCCGTAAACTTAATTCAAATAAATGTCAATACTACTGTCCGTTGTTGCCGTTTGCAATGAGTCTTAACCACCGCAAGCCAAACTGCAAGAGCTTTGCAACTAGGACTATCACAACGCTTGCTTTGATCGATGTTTTAGAGGCTGACGACTCTGATTCCAAAGAAGTAGATAGTAAGGAGGAAGAGAAGGAGAGTGCCGAAGGGGACTCTGAAGAGGATACTGCCGAAAAATCTGGGGAACAAGACGACGAGAGCGAGGAATCTGCCGAACCAACTTCAGAAACTCCTGCTGCTGAAGACGCTGAAAGCGAAGAGTCCAATGAGGACGAAGAACCAAAAGCGGAAGGATCTCAAGAGGAATCAAATGAAACTGACGAAAAGTCCGGAGAAGTAGACGATGAAGCAGAATCCGAAGAAGGTGAAGATCAGACTGAAGAGGATGAAAGTGAAGAAGGAGCCACGGCTGAAACCGATTCTAAAAGTGATGAGGGCACTGCTGAAGGTAAGGTACGCTCTCAGCTTAATTAACCCGCAGTAATCCAGCAATTTCTAAAAACAGCAATGCTTTGTGCTGTCGCTTATGTGAATAAACAGGCGAAGGTGCCACTGATGCAGACTCTGCAGAGGATTCGGGAGAGGAAAATAAATCAGACGGATCCGTTTCAGATAATGTGGCCGACGAAGCTGACGAATCCGAGTCTACAGAAAGCCAAGAAGAGCAAAAAACCGAAGAAGATCAAGATTCCACCGAAGACGCTTGTAGGCTTAACAAATTGGAACCTTAATTAACCAAATCAAACCTCAATTTATTCCATGCTCATTGGAACATTTTAATTTTACAGCAACCCAAAATGAGGCAGCTGTAAGCTCTGAGGAGGATGACGGACAGTCGGAGGAAGCAGACAAGAAGGATGTGGACGAACAATCAGAAGAGGACAGCAAATCCCAAGAGGACGGAAAATCAGAAGAAGACGGCAACTCTGAAGAAGACGGTAAATCCGTAGAGGATGGGAAATCCGAAGAAGATGAAAAATCCGAAGAAGATGGAAAATCAGAAGAAGACAGCAAATCTGAGGAGGCAACTGTCGCAGACGAAGAGGGCAAATCGGACGAGGATGGAAAGTCGGAAGAAGACGTCAAATCTGAAGAAGATGGAAAGTCCGAGGAGGATGAAAAATCGGAAGAAGATACCAAAGAAGAAGAATCCGAAGAAGTTGCAGCCGGAGATGAAGCCAAATCTGATGAAGATGATGATAAATCAGGTGAAGAAAGTGATGAAGAATCTGAAGAAGAGGACGACGAAGACAAACCTGAACCATACGAACCTCGATCCCGATCCCATATTACCGAAATTTTGGGCCTTGATGGGTCGGACAAAACGAAAAACCTGTTTACCCTTTTGGACCAGGCCACACAAACCACTCTCAAAGATCTCAAACGAATTTACGAAAGTGCAATCAAACCATTGGAAACCTTATACAAATACCGAGACCTCAGCAACCGACATTTCGGAGGTAACACCCAGACGCTTTCTAAGAATTCTAGAAAGTATTTTAAAGAAATAGTATGCCTTACATTATAAAGAATTTACAATTCTATAATATAGACCCAGAAATTTTCTCAAAGCCTTTGGTTGTATTCATGGGACCATGGTCGGGTGGGAAGTCTACCATAATCAACTGGCTATTGGACATTCAAAATGAAGAAACAGCCCTTCGAACTGGTGCTGACCCATCCCCTGGTGTATTTAACATAATGATGCATGGAAAAGAAGACGAGGTTTTAGATGGAACCCAATTAGCTGCTGACTGGACTTTCTCCGGTTTACAGAAATTCGGCCAATCCTTTTTGGACCGACTCCGTGGCCGAAAAATGCCAAACAGGCTGCTGGAAAAGGTACTAGTCAAGCCTTACTAAATTGATTGTTGAAGCGTTATTGATAACATCGAATTGTCGAGAATATTCATGAGAATAGCTAGTAGGAGAGAGAGAAACACCGCAATAATGGTCACAAAAATCTCTGGATAATGTCTACCTGATCGGTTACTGTGTGAAGCTGAAATTATGACTTCTCCAGTAGCCTGTTAGGCGGACAAAATCTAGAACCGCATCATGTGAACTAATTGCGTCATTAACAACTTGGGAATAAACCAATGACATCCTCATTTAGTCGTTACGTCATTTCACGTCATTCTTTCAAAAAATAATATCGGATCAATTATAGGCATGCTCTAACATTCTTGAGCGAAAGAATTTACAATTTATAGTAAGAGCATGAAGCTCTACTGAAAAACATGTATCAACACATGCCAACATGCACCTATTTCTTTTCATAGGTTAACATTGTAGAGATCCCTGGAATTTTGGAAGTACGAAAACAAGTTGAAAGATCGTTTCCCTTCAACGATGCTTGTCAGTGGTTTATCGACAGAGCAGATGTTCTCTTTCTAGTGTATGATCCGGCTAAATTAGACATCGGGCCAGAGACGGAAGCTATTTTGGATCAACTCAAGGTATTTAAATACATTGCACCGAAATTCTAGCTTTGTATTCGTGTCCGATGAATACAGGGACATGTGAAATGCTTTTTACTTATTTTACTCCACCCACATACAAAATTTTAAATCTTTTTATAATAGGGCCGAGAAAACCAAGTCCGAATCGTTTTGAACAAGGCCGACTCAGTCAAGCCTGATGAACTTATGCGAGTACAAGCAACTTTGGTTTGGAATATCAGTCCACTTATGTCTAGCGCGGAACCACCAGTGATGTAATCAAGACAAAAACACGATAGGATTCTAGTTTGAACTTTGACCTAAAAATTATGTTTAAAAATTCAACAGGTATGCTGCATCCCTTTGGGATAGACCTCTTCAACCAGAATCGCCGAAGTCCTTATTGGTTTCCCATGAGCATAACTTCTTAAAGGATATTCGAGATGGAACCGAGAAACGAGTGGAAACTAGAATCGCAGCGGCTCGACGATTCGCTGTGCGCGTTCGTAACCACGCAAAGATGGTTGATTGCTACATCAACACCTACAATAATCATAGGTCCTTCTTTTCTGATAAAAAGAAGGTATCAAATGACATAATAGATCATCCTCAAGTAAGGCCATGAATCTTGATAAAGAACAATACATACATTAGTAATTTAATTGCTACAGGATTCTAATTATTGACCTTTCTTTATCATTTGTAGAACTACCACATTTACGAGGGCTTGTCAACTTTGACGAATATCTCCCGATACGATCTACCTGATCCTGACACTTACAGGGATTTCTTCAAGCTAAATCCCCTCTGGGAATTTCCTGCTCTCTCATCCACTTGCAGCTACATGCGTGGTTGTCCAATTAATAAACTCGATATAGCGATTGCTTATGAGCTTCCAGAAATTTTAGGAAAGTTCAGAAGGCAACGGGAAGCCATCCTAACTGCTCAATCCCAGAAATCCACAAGTAGTAAAAAATAATAAATGAATAAACTAGCCAAATTCGGTAATAAATTCACCGGTGCCTATCGAGTCTAACCAGACTTCCAAAGCGGCATCAGATTTTAAGATCGATAATATTCTGGAGAGTCTCTACCACACTATGTCTCCCCCGCATATCAGACCTTGTGTGTATAGCAAAATTAAAGGACGACTGCCCTTTCCAGTGCCCAAAGAGACATTTTGTGGTACTGACAAGTCTATAAATAAACAATGAACTATAAGGTGATTTTCTTAGAATAACAAAGAGTGAGTGAGTAATTACGATTAGTGATAATTATAATACTAAGGTAAAGGTAAACTATCCAAAATTTAGCTCCTTAAACGTTCACT
Organism: Desoria tigrina; assembly: GCA_906901685.1. Taxonomy (NCBI): domain Eukaryota; kingdom Metazoa; phylum Arthropoda; class Collembola; order Entomobryomorpha; family Isotomidae; genus Desoria; species Desoria tigrina. The sequence goes on from CAJQTU010000142.1 coordinate 10,580,486, forward strand.
GGTCTGGACGAAAACATTGTAGTATTCCCATCCATACGTCTATGTGAATCATGTGACCAATAACTGAATAACTTCATTTGTTTACAAAATTAATTAAAATTATTACGTGTACATATATTATGAGCAGTTCATTGTGCTGCCGAATTGATGAATTGTTTTGTAGCATTTACCTCTATTTTGAAAGAAATTGTAAAAGCTGAAAAAATTTGGCCATGAGAAAATGAACCGTGAGTTACTGATTTAATTGGTATTGAACAAGTTTGTATGAATGAAGATATTCATAGGCACAATTTAAAGGTGCTTAGAACTACTGCATCGCTAATGAGCAATAATGGATGATTATTATTTAGGATCCGCCTCAAGGAAATGGAAATAGATAATAATAAATATTATAAAATGGTATAAATGATATCAACGTGTTGGTGATGCTGGCTCGTGAGTAAATACTAAGTGACTTTTGTGACTGGATAAGACTTGAATAAAATAAAGATGAAAATCCTACATAGATTGTGACGCATTTCTATCTCGTAATACTTGGCGAATACTAAGATAATACTCAAGAATCTTGAACTTACATTTGGCTGAACCTCTTTCAACCATTCGTCCGTTTGTTCATCCATATCAATTTTACAGGCTTGTCGCAAATCCGCAGCAGATTCTTCCCATTGCCCAAGAAGTCTACATATTTTTATATAAATGTATCAATAATGGCACAGCATAAGCACATGCATATGTGGCTAAACTTTGATTAACAATTATTTGTTTCGCTTCTCACCGACGAGCCCGACCACGGAACTTATAGGCCATGGCAGAATCTTGATTCAACTCCAGAGCACGCGTACAGTCCTTGATACAAGCATTCGGCTTCTCGAGTTTCAAAAACGCTTGTCCTCGTTTAGCAAACAAAGCGGCTGACTGACCGTTTGATTTAATGGCTTCGGTGTACTTGTCCACGCACTCTTGGAACTTTCCTTCATTGAAAAGGCCGACAGCTTCCATCTTCATTTCGTTAGATTTTTCCACTGCTTCTTCGGAAACTTCGATGTCGCCGTTACCCATCTCTTGACTAACATCGAGTTCATCGGCTCCTGCATCAATTTAAATCATATGACATCACAAACAATAATCAGTAATATTCATAATCTGTCTTCTTTTACTGAACAAAATCAACTTCATAAATCATACCAATCAATCCCTCTTCGGTAAGGTCGGGAAATGGCTCCTCGGGTTCGTCCTCCTCCATTTCCTGATCGACCTTTTTCTCTTCGGTTTTTGCCTGTGGCCGAGCGCCGGTATTATCGGATTTGTCTCCTGATCCCGACTTGTCTCCTGCTGGGCATGGGTTGTCCTTTGGTATCTGGATTTTTTAATTTTGTAAATTACAAAAAATTAGAAACATACTTTATAGTCAGGATTTTGACGATACAGCTACTGTGGTTGTCAAGCAATTTCTGATCTCGGATTGAATTATTGAATACATATCAAATCAAATATCATTCTTACCTTGTCAAGCAATTTCTGATCTCGGATTGAATTATTGAATACATATCAAATCAAATATCATTCTTACCTTAGCCCCCACCGAGAGCAAATAATCCTTTAGGAACTCCAATTCGGGTGAGTATATAAGCAAGGGATTTGCTTTCAAAATGTCTACGAAGCTCTTAATGGTAGAGACCAAGTCGGCGTCTAGTGTATATGAACTCATTTTGAAGAATCGTTCGGTAAATCAGCATAAATCTTCAATCATACGAATCTTTGCGTCGTCCGCCGGTTTCGTATCTTCAATATTGGATCTATCTTCGACCTTTAAAACAGAAGTAAAAAGAAAATGCAGTCGTCAAGTCACATGATACATGATAACGTACATGACACATGCACACATGATAACGTGAACTTCACGTCGTGAAGTAAACAATGGAATGGACGAACCAACGAACGTCTGACGTCAAATGTTCAAACGTTATGAATTGAATTTCAAACTAGCGACTTGATTTGTGATTTGTGTTGTGACTGCTGCATGATGCTGGGCATGGCACATGGGGTGTCGTATCGTGGCATATATTAGACATGCGAGAATCTCTAGTATATGGTATCGTGGGTCTCCATAGTTAGTTTCACCTGTCCCCTTCTCCCCTTCCCTTGCACCTTGCTCTCGCTCAACACACACTCCAGCATCCAGCAAAACGCAAACCACAACACACAATCACAAACAATGCACAAAATACAAAATACAAATGCACAACAAAACAAATGCTGAATGCAAGCAAAAATACACAATATTGAATATCAAATATTATATATACAATAAACAATAATGCAAATCCAAATACAAAATAATATGTAATACAAAATGGAATATCGAAATCATAAAGAACAAGGATCAAATCAATTCACAAAACACAAAATAAATGCAATTCTGAATTCTAACAAAATCTTTGAAAATATTAAATTAAATTTAGAAATATACAAAACACAACGCAAACTTACGTTAATGCCTTGATGTTACCTTAATTTTTAGATGAAATTAATTATCTGAGGAGGAAAGTGTGAAGTAAAGATGAATGAAATGAAGGGAGCCAGAAGAACTTTATCCAAAATTGATTGAAGAAGAGTTCTAGAGCATTCTGGTGAATGGTGTTTGGTTTTTCTCACACGCGGGCTGGCTGCTCAGAGACTCCGACTCGGACTCCCTGGACACTCACACATCATACCTCCTCAATCCACAATTCAACTTCTCCGAATGGGGCACTCTGATACAAGCTATTTCCCCTTTGTTTACTTTCACCGACACCAACTAGCTGCTAATTCTAACACCTAGGCTTTTACGATTTGATGCTTTCTGACCTGACTTTGACTTGATTTGACCATACCATTTCGTCAGAATACGCATTCGTTTTTTCATGGAGTCATTGGTACAATCCTTTTAAGAGCGTGGACTTTTTTAGGAGGAAGGAAGGGTTATTTCGGGCTATTTTATTTATTTTAAGTTAGACAAGGGTGTAATTAGGGTAATCTCAACTATTGCTGCCGTATAAATTATAGAAAAATAATACTTTGTACCGGATAGGGTGTATAAATACTTGAAATAGTTTGACAGTCTGTAACACTGTCACCTTATACTTCAAGCATACGTGCAGTTAAATCGGGAAAATATATCCTGGAACAACGATAAATATATTATGAACATATTTATATGAGTATGTCCATATCTTCAGTCACCATCAAAAAATTTCAATTTATGTCTATTAGTCTTATGCGTCTAAAACAGCCATCCTATGCAATAAATAAGGTCTAAACAGCATTGTACATTAATACCAAAAATTACTGCAAGCTTTTATTGAAAATTGAGTGCTTATATCTCATAATACACATAATGCTTACAAGATAAATTCACCAAACAAAACGATTGGCATGATTTGCAATATTAGAGGTAGACGAAATATCTGAATCATCTTTATTTAGACGAAGGAGTTGCGATTTCTTCACAGTGACTTCCAAATTATTGACATCAAATGGCTGAATTCGGGTTGAGTTAGTGCAACCGATGGCCGATTCAAAAATAAAAGATACGGTGGATATTGCAATCCCACCCCCAAGCATTAGAAAAATGATTGCTAGAACTGAAAATGGAATTGATGCCGATTCCTTAATCGTAGATTGCAATTGCGGTCTATATGTAATCTCATTTTCAAAAGTGGACTCGGCACCCGTCGAAACGGACGTACAGGAATCATACCTCCAAAACAGAGGATTACTTGCATTTAATCTCGCCATCTTATCCAAACAGGCCATAAGTAAAGCATCAACTGTAAATTTCAATCGGGCTGAGTATTTAGACCAAATCCCGAATATTCCTGATTCCGTAATCGCTGTAAAATGGGAGTTAAAAGGCTTGACAAAAAAGTTTCTGGTCACAAGGAACAACTCCCTTGCCAAAATGATGTTATCATACTCTCGGTTTAGGATCACGAAGTAATTCCCCGATGTTTTCATAATTCTGATGAAATGGTCCATGCCCTCGTTGGATGTTATCACAGCAAAATCCTTGGGGATGACATAGTCACTAGTCTTAAAGCTAGTAAAAGCTGACGGAATAGCTATCTCTCTGTCGTATAGGACTTTTATTTTACCGTAGGTCAGCTTATAAAACAAAATCGTCTTCTTCAGAACTTTCTCATACCGTTCCCTTCGTTTTGGAGTTGCAGGGTCGTCAGAATACCTCGAAATGGCTAAATACTGTTGCACCAACGTGGAAAAAATGTTAAGGACATGTACACCAACCGGGACACTGTCAATTGCCACAACGGGGTAGTCACTATCGAATAGATCCTCCAGTGTACTAGGAGTCGAAGGAGGAACAGTGCTGGTCAAAATGGAAAAGAACACCCCCTTATATCCATTAGAAATTACAATGCATATCATCAACCACATAATAAATAGGCTTCGCAAACACCAAACTTGTCGGAGTTTCATAGAAGTAAGGAAGTAGGATGGACTCTGCTCTAACAGCGGTGCAAGGACTATGACCGCAGTCGAAAATATTTTTGACGATAAATGCGATATGAATGACCAGTTCTGTTTACAGTTCATTGAACTTTGGGATGAAGCTGCAAAAATGACGCTTAGGGTCATCAGCGTTCCAAACAGAAGCAGCCAGGTATGTCCATCAAATGCTTTGAGGGGGTTACTCACGTCGTGCCGATTCCTGTCGATGACCAATAAGAAACCAAACGGAACCGTTTTCTGACCCCTTGCCAAGGTCACAAAAAGTTCATGGTGATCATTGTTGATTGTCCTCAAAATGACGTCTAAATTAGCAGATGTGATGTTCGTCAATCCTCTGGAAAGATGGGCAGTTGCTGGATTTGGAGGAAAGTTCTCCCAAATTGTAAAATTTAAATCTTTTGAAATTGTCTGTATCGAGCAATACTGCTCGGTTCCGGCGAACCGAATGCCCAGCCAATTACATTTAGCCTGAACACCTTTAATTAGTCCTTGCATGAAAGATACTTTGTGACCAGGTACGTGAACTCGGAGTTGATTTAAGTTCTTGTACATTGTGTCCCACAAGGCTTCGATTGCTTTTTCTGAAATCATGCCAAAATTATTTTCTTTGGCAATTGGTAGGAGTTGCGACTGGAAGGAATTTCCTATAACATTAACCAGATAAACGTTATTTTCCGCGAGAAACAGGAACTTTGATTCCAGGGATGTGGATTTCAGTTCGGAAACGAAACCTGATATGATCGACTTCAATGAAGCCGAACCCACTGCAGTAACCATGTTAAAATTGGCAACGAAGAAAATCCAACGGGGGTTTTCTTTCAGATTAAAATCGCCTCTCAGAATATGCGAGGTCGCTTCCAACGTTTCCTTCAGAAAATCGAAACGGACCATGAAAAACAGTTTTAGTCTGCAATTTCTCCCTCTTCGCCTTAACAAATTGGAGTGCTTGTCCCACTTCCAAATGGTCATGGTCGAACCTAACGCCGAAGGTTTTCGATGTGCTTCTACTAACATCGGGTTGTAATTATGTCCTAAAACTGTATTAAAATACTCGTCAGATATCCATTCAAAATTAACCGTATGAATTAGGCAATTTGGGAACAGGTATACCATGTATTTCAAACTGACTATGGGTGGTAGTACAGAATGTATCGTTTTGAGAGATTCTTTTTGAAATTCACCAAGATAAGCGAAAGTTGTACGAACAAGCCAGCTTAATATAACAAACTTTCCTGTCTTCATATTTGGGAATAAAATCAATATTATAGACAAGAAATATCAGGGAGTTTCAGAATGTCCGGATGTCAAGATAAATATTAAAACCTTGACCTCTTTAAAATAGAGAATGTTATTAATACTTATGATGGCTTATGTACTGAAAATATAACTGTCGTAAGATACATAAGGTTTTAACATTGGGAAATTTTAGAAGTTGAACGTGGATTTGCTAAACATCAAACTGGATAACTCATATTTTAAATTTTGAATATAATATTATTATTAATGCGCATTGTATAATACAATTTTTGTGCATGAATTGTCATCAAATTGAGTATCCTTCAACAAAAGGTTTCGATGTTCAACATTATTGCTAAATGTTTCCATAATAATAATTCATTCACGGTGCTTGTAATGAAATGCTGAATGAGAAACTGGGAATAATAACTATAGAAAATTCCAAATTGAAACGCGAACATAAATTGATATGACTCATTACGTATGAATACAAATTAATCGCATTGTCATTCGTCATTATGAGGGAAAGTTTTAACAAAGTGTACAAACAAGGCTAATCATGGATGGCACAAATAATACTCCACGGTTTCGAACGGTTTCATGTCATGAAAGCGAAAATACAATTACATTTTAGTTGTACTGCTTATCTATTCTTCTCATCCACAAGTATAACCCTGTAGCTACAAGGAAGTTTTGATTTAATAAACAAACAAACAAACAAACAAATCTTTCCTTTAAAACAGATTTTGTATTTACTGTCGCAAAGAAAATGATTGTTCAATTTATTCGTATTATTTTTATACCTATAATTATTGCATCAAACTTATCCTTTTCATCTGGACGAGAAGATTTTGAAAAGGAATTCAAAGGCAATTGTTTAGTTCTGTCGAAGAATTGTGCAGGTATAAAGAGAATTTCTGAAAAATTCGCATTAATAATTCTAATTTCCAACCTGATTGATTGATTACAACACGTAACTTATTTTTGTCTTGGTAATTCCAGAGGGTCGAATTAAACGAGAAATGGATGACCTAAGTTTTGTATTCAGGGATGTAATCTATCATTACTGCCTCGACCTTTATCACTGCACAGAAGGGAAGAGGATTGTCTGTCATCATGTCAGAAAGAGTGAGTCGGAATATGTCGAAAAATCCCAAAGGAAGCGTGTCCTTCAGCAATGCCAACAATGGAACATCCCTGTGCAAATTGATAAAAGTCCTGTCCCCATTGTTTCTCAGAAAAAGGCAACAAAAGCGCATCCCCGGGCCAAGATTCGACGGGTTCGAAAAATTCTTCCGAGAAACGACGAAAGGAAATAAATTAAACCGTTGAATGATTATTCGTTCAGTGAATTAAAATATTTAATTAACCCGACAATGTACAAAGCATTTAATACTACCATTCATTTTCACTGAGCAAAACAAAAGAGGAAGTAGCAAAATGGACTACGTTTATGTTATTTCGTAAAATAAACTTTTACCACAGACATGATACAGTTCGTTCACATTTTCATTGTTGAAGTGAAGTTGTAGTTAATGGCATTCCACCTATTATATTTCTTATTTTTATAAGTATAAGTACTTCAGGGTTAATTTTTACAATTAGAACTACCATTACTTACACTATCTTAGAAATAGAATTTACACTAAAATGTAAGGTAAGTTATACAACTAATTTGTATTTGTAGTTAGTAATACTATAGTTTTTCTTATTATGATACTTATTTTTGACACTACAAATGGTTTAGGTACATGCAATAATTAATAACATTATAGCGATTTTTAAATGAGTCGGAGGTTGCTTTTCAAATTTCAGCCTTTATAATCCCTTATCACTCAAATTGACCACATATCATTCATTATCTTACTTTGCAGCAAATCGTCGAACATTCCGAAATCATGTTTAACTATCCGTAACGAATAGTTGAGTAAGGATGTCGCAAGTCGCAATTAAGTGTTTTGATTCAGGTCCTCCCTGAAACATTTACCATTTACCCGAGGTAGTCTAATTTTCTACAAGGTACTATTATATTGTAAATCTCACGTTTATCAAATATAATTAAATCTAGCATACATTATACATTCTAAACACCTACTGTTACCCTATAGTTTTAACTATGTATGATTAAATATTGTATTGTAAGTAAACCTGCTTGACATAACTAAAAAGTTATAAACTATAAAGATTAAAATCACCAGTATCTTAACGACATTGAATGACATGAAGAATTGGGGTTTAGTCAGACAATAATATGTACCTTCAAATCAACATATGCCCGAAACTGTCGTAGCTACGACATGTGGTTTCTGTAGATTTCTGACGACACCGGAACATGAACCTGTTTTCGTGTGTCATCATCATTTAAACTATAATTCAAAGTTCCATCCTATCCAACACATTTATATATACCAGTTACTGGCTAACTGGGGGAGGTTGTTGAGGAGGTTGGCCGTAGCCACTTTGCTGCTGTGGATTGTATCCTCCAGCTTGCTGCTGCATCGATTGAGTAGGTCCTCCTGGCCGATAACCTTGATACCCTGGGTAACCTTGAGGAGGTGGAGCGTAACCCTTAAATATTTATAAAAAATCATTTTAGTTTATAAATTGGGACACGATGAAATTTAGATTTAGCAGTCATGTACCTGGTATTGTTGTTGATAGGGCTGATAAGGTTGCCCTTGCCCTGCTTGGGCTGCGGGTTGTTGTGGTCCAGATCCTGGAGGTCCTTGTTGGGTTGGTCCACCGGGAGGATAGTTGTAACCCTGAGATTGTGGATATCCTTGATTTTGTTGTGGAGGATACTGTTGTCCCCCATAATTAGAAGGATAACCAGGGGGTCCACCACCTGGGGCAGCTACACCTCCTCCTCTACTGTCTGCTCCACCGGCCGTACTTGGGCTTCCAGGTGTTGAATAACCAGCAGGACTATAATTATAACCAGGCTGGCTTTGTGGAGGATACCCGGGTTGACCTGCATTGGGAGTTCCTGGATAAGTGCCAGCATTAGGAGGATAACCAGAAGCAGTGGAGGTTGGGTACTGTTGCTGTTGTCCTGCTGAACCCGGTGGCTGTTGAGGAGGTGTCTGTTGGCTAGGATTTGGCATCTGACCATAAGGGGTGGGTTGATTGGGATTAGGGTATTGAGAATAGTTGGGATGTCCATGACCATAATACTGTTGTTGACCTTGTGGGTGCTGGCCAGGTTGACCGGGTGGGATTCCTTGTTGTGAAGCAGGAGGCTGAGCCTGTTGGGGGTAACCGGATGCACTTGGAGGTGCCTGCTGTCCTGCAGGGCCTTGGGGTGTTGGGCCAGTAGGTCGTGGCGGCATTTGAGATTGCTGTTGCGACTGATTGGGCATTGGAACCGGGGTTTGCTGTTGTCCGGGTTGCCCAGGACCACCAGGAGGATAGCTTCCATACGGGTATTGCGATGCGGGCTGATTTGGGCGCCCATAGTACCCCTGTTGTTGACCCGGCTGACCCATTGGCTGTTGTTGTTGCTGCATACCGCCCGGAGGAGGCATCTCTTGCCCGGGGGGCTGCAATCAACACAATAATGAATTCGTTGAAATTCAAAACCTACAAATCTTCGACATACAACACAACAGGTACTTACAGGCAGCATTTGTTGGATATTCTGATTCCCATCCGCTAAAGAAGCCAAGTAAACGAGATTCCGGTGTAATGTCTGCTGGTACTGAAGACATTCTTGTCCCTTCCCCTTACTCTGATAATCTTGAATAGTCTGTATCAGATGACCATTTTCATCCAATATCTTCTGGATTTGACCCGGACTTGGTGTAGGTTGTCTTGCAACCGGTCCACCCGGCCCCATCCTTGGAGGTGGAGCTCCAAATGTTCCCATCGACATTTTATCGTGTTTTTTCTACCGAAAGTACCGAAACCCAACCCAGTGACAGCAGTCCACGGTATTCAAATCCAACCTCAAAAATCGAATTCTCTACAAACAAACAAACACAAAATATTATTGTGTACGCTCATCTTAAGAGTGAGGTGAGTGTAATTTGTATTTATGATTTTTGTAAAAATTATTAAATTAATCATCACACACAAACAAAATCAAATCACAACATTCCATTTAAATTCCACAGTGCAATAAACAGTACCTGAATATGTGGAGACAACTGGAGGTTGAAGATCAGCTTCTGGAGGGCAGTGTCGGAATTTAACCTCCAGCGTTTCAGCGTTTGGACGGGATGAGGTTGAAGTAGCGGTGGGGGTCAATTCCAAAACTGGAAAGTCCAGAAAAAGACAGACGCCAAAGATGATGTTTTCAAAGTTGGAGGTGAGCCATTCCTGAAAAACAGTTCCTCAACTTACCCCTACCGACCCTTCCTGCCTCACCAAATTCCTCTTTGTTCATCTACTCTTTTATTCCTGGAAATCTCCGGCACAAAAGGCTCAATTCCAGCTCCCTGTCCTTTACTGCACTATTCCGGACTGTAAGGGCCCTTCCACCTAAATTCCGTCCCTCTTCCTTATCCCTTGTTTGTGCCTCAACAATATCATGTTTTAAAGAATATTAAGCTGTATTTGTCTAGAAAAAAAATTCGGGATACTGCCATATCACATATATTCACATAAGTGAAAAGAATGGAAATGCTTTGAAATTTTACGGCAAATAATAATTAACTATAAAATATACCAAACTGCTCCATTGCACTTAATCTAGCATCGATGCCCTTGCAATCTACGTAGAAAATCCGAGTTTAATTTCTCTTTAAAACATTAGACGGGCAAGAGGGCCATTCCAAAGTTGAATGAATGCAATTTTGGAACTCGAAAAAGTAATAATTTTTTAATATTTCGATAAGTATGTTAGTACGCTCTTTTATGAAAAAGATCCTTGATGGTGCATATATTTTGGGTCAATTACTATGCATGGAAGGAATCATTAGACATTAGACACCATTCCATGGAATATGAAATGACAAATTGAGTATATTTTTAATTTAATTTAATTTGATTTACAGTTTGGCTACAATGGTCCAATTTAGATTTTACTAAATTAATTCAGAAGAAAGTTTGGTAAACATCAATGACGGAATACCCTCCGTCCATCACAAGCACATTTCTCCATTTGTCGATAGTTGTGCAGGGATGTGCAATGTCGAATGCGATCACATCCCCCACTCGGATATCATCCCCCTCATCGATAGATAAGAACGAATGTTGGTCCATCATATTGAAAATCTTCCAATTCGTACTTTCTCCGATTTCCAAAGGCTTATCGAAATCACCGGGTCGGAAATGTAGTTTGGCTTTCGGAAAACCACAGTCCATTGCACCGTCTCTCTTTCCAAATCCGATGATCGCAAGATTTTTCTCCGGAATTGACTGGACATACGCCCAGATTTTTAATGCCGGCTCCAGAGTCCCGGTCATCAGTTCCTTGGATTTTATCCGCTCAGTGATGTCGTTGTAAAGGCTGATATCATGTATCATATAGCATCCTGGCCGTAGTATGATTTGCAGAGCTAGATCCGGATTTTGACAGGAAAATCCGGACAATTCTTCCGCAACGATGTCAAACCAAGCTGATCCTGCTCCGGTTAAAATTGCAGGCTCAACTTGGAACTTATTCGTCTGAGCTAGAATTTTAGCTCGAGACACTATGTTTTGTATGTAGCTTCGAATCGAATCCTCTGTTTTCAAAATCCCTTCGAAAAATTCAACTCCGACTAGTTTTACTGTAGAGGTCCACTCTTCCAACGCGGAAAGAATGACTGTCTCTTGGCTCTCGTCTCTGATCCCGGTTCTGCCTCCGGTAGGACCGAATTCCAAGAGGACTTTGATTTCCTGATCCCGGCTCGAAAAGAAATTACCAAGATCTTTGACATTTGCAGCTGAATCTATTAGACACATGAACTCGAAGGATGGATCTTTTTCCAGGATTTCAGATATGATTTCCATGTTCCGTTTCCCAACCAATTGATTTGCCATCAGGCACTTCTTAATCCCGAATTTATAAGCTACTTGAACTTGGGTTGCTGATGCTAGCGTAATTCCCCACGAGCTTGCCCTTGAGCATACCTTTTGAAACAGGAATGGCATCATGGTTGTTTTGCCATGGGGGGCTAGCAATATCTTCGTTTTTTCATTTTCGAATTTCGCAAGGAAATTTTCCATCCAGTTTAAATTATGCTCGAGCTTCTGGGAATCTAATACTGCTGCAGGAAGGCTGACGGACCCATCCAGGATGTTCCAATTTAATGTGCGAATATCTGCAATAGGGAATCCTTCAGGACCTGCACCGAGTCCCTTGTAACCAAATAAATGGTTAAGTGACCTTGTTACTGATTCCATACTGTTGTGCGGTGGTTGGAGCGATTCAAAATGTACTGAACAACTATAGTTAAGATCTAGGAATGTTGGCTTTAAATACTTCGAAACATCTGCTGAAATTAAACCGATTGAAGTGTAAGTGTACGAACATGAGTAGATAAAAATGAATTTTATAGCGAAATTAATAAATCGCGATTTTGTTTTTTAAACTTCCATAAGCTACGGGTTCTGGAAACCTGAAAATGAACGTGTTTAATTCAAAAGGGATAATAAAAATCTTTCGACAGTTTATAATGATTTTGAAGAGGTGGTTCTGGTCTAAATGAATGTTGTTTTTAAGGAAAAGCAGATTGCATGATCCAAGTCGTTTGTCATTTGCAAGTTTAGTAATTAATTACTAATTACCTACTGAACTCACTTGGCTTTCATCGTCCTAAACCAAGACACTCGTTTCGAAACATTTTTGTTCTTAATGCTCGCAAATGGAAATACATTTAACGCTTGATTAGGTGGATATGCGTTTGCTTATGATGCTCGAATTTTTACTAACACGCCATTTTTGTCAAGTTCTTAGAGAATTTTGAGCAAAAACTATTAGCTCATACAGCTTATCATGAATAGAATAGAACTTGTATGAGTAGAATAAAATTGTAGAATAGAGGGTATGTAAGTAGAGCTTTTAGAAATGTTGAAAATATGCACAATTAAAACATCAAATATTTTGGTACGACGATATTGTTGAAACGATACCGTTCACTTCGCTTCATAGGGAAAGTCCATTAACAACTTGAATGTCAAAGCTGAAATAATTAATACCTTTAATCAAGTAGAAATGGAGCAACTTTCTTCCGGTAAGCTAACATAATAATATGACAGTAAATAAGGAAATTATTTATCGATGTACTCAAATTTTATTCAACCAATTGTTCAGTATTAGTATTTTACATATGACTTTTTATTTGAAACTAATTAAACTAATTAGTATGTTTATTTCAAGATAGTATATTTTGGAGTTTCTGATCTGATCCCCAAACAATTCAAATTAGGCTTCTTCAATGTCTCCAACAACTGCGATAACATCAATTTCGACAAGTGCACCTTCCTGCATTATCAGAACAAATGACAATTTGTCTCACATTAAATTCAAAACATTTCCATTTAATTATTTAAATAGTTTATAAAATTATAGTATCTTACCCGGGGCAAATTTCCGACTTGATAAGCGACCCTTGCTGGAAAACGTTCCTTAAAGTCTGAAATTTTAAAATCAAGAAAAACTATTAACCTGGAAAAAACTTCCTCTGTCATAAAATGGCATAATTGTTTTTGGTTACATTCTCCATAGACTTTGTTCATGTCAGAAAACATGGATATTTCCTGTAGTAAGACCGTCGCTTTTACAACTGTAAAAATAACCAAATATTAAGGATTTAAAACACAACCTCCGTTAAAATTATCTTTGATAACAACAGTACCGTTTCCAAAACCTGCTCCGGCAGCCTCCAAAATATGACCAATGTTGTCCAATGTCAATCGGGTTTGGGCTTCTAGACCTTCCACTAGTTCCCCTTCAGTAGTTATTCCGAGCTGTCCGGACACATAAATTGTATTTCCAACCTGTACGGCTTGGCTAATGAATGAAACGATTGAAAAATGTTACACTTGAATTTCAACTTGCATATTCAAAATAATTTGTTTTACATCCATACCTAAGTGGCAATGGGTTTTGTGGAGCCTTTGACGAAGAAATGATTTTCCGTACCGTCGACATGGTCAAATTAAATTCTTTGAAATTTAATTACAGGTTAAAACTGAGCCTCTTTTCGATTAGGAGTTCAAACAAGAAAAACTAAAAATTCTCAACGTCAGCCTTTTATATGTTGCATATGAACCAGTATTTTCTTAGCTTGGCGGATGCTACACTAATTCCCAGCAATCGATAGGTTAGCATCTGTCGACTCTTACAAGTGTTTCTGCCAGACATACGATCAACGATAAAATTTCGCAGAAATGTACACTTGCTAAATTGGTACTTGAATCCTCGTAAATCTTTGATAATTTACGGCTTAACAGATGAAGAAGCAAAACATCTTGAAATCACAGGTATCATTCAATCAAATTGGATCCAGATTCCAGACTCCTCAGGTTCTGTAAAACGTCATAAATTCTTCTAAAGTGCCCGTAGTTACTGTCAGCGATAATGTACATTTGACATCTGAAATCCTTAATATCTAAAATGTCTCGAATTCAAGACTGCTCTGTATGAACCCCAAAATCCATAAAACAAATTTATATTTCATAGAAGTACTCAATCCTCTACCTCTCATCTCCGATATAAAAGTTTCAAGGAATGAAACCCTTCTCAATTCCAAATTACAATCCCTCAAGATCCCAACCTACCTAACCAAGAATATCATCGAATTACAAGACATTAGGTATAAAAAATAACAAATTACATAGAATAACGAAATCAAAGCTTGAAAAACATTCCCCGAGGCTTTTATCCTCCATATAACATTCAGTATCATACTGTACGGCTTCAATTTGTGCCGTATGCATTTTTTCCATTTCTTCCTATCCAGCCAAGAGACCATTAGTAGTACTTGTATTAGGTTTAAAGGCTGGGACGCCCTACCTAATTATCAAAATTCGATTTGGTTATAAAAAACGGAGGAGACTCTGTTAATAGAAAAGAATGGAGGGGGTTAAATACCTCAGAGGAACAAGGCTCGAGAGATCCGCACTGAAGCCTGAAAAGGAGCCCGTGCCTATGGCATCTTCCTTTGTAGTGCGTAAATGGACGGGATAAAAATATAGTTTCTTTAAGAGCTATTTTATAGGAATAATCCTTGATATGACCTGTATATCACAGGCAGACGCATGGAAACTATTTTTACTGGATGAGATCGGGATTGGAAAATGATCTTTGTAGCTGGTGATGATCTGAGGATGCTAATGTGGATCCCCTTGAAGTCAGTTTAAAAGGAATGAGATGCCGAGCTGAGAGACGGATGGATGTGAGAAATTATGAGAGTGCTCCCGCATCTTATCTCTTCGTTATTCTTCATCTTAGTCGGCGATGATGTCGATTGTCGATGGCTTAAAAGGGGTTCTAAGAGGAATGGAAATAGAAACCCAATTTCCAGCTAATTGCATCAATTACAGTTTAAAATAACAGTAAGGATGGGGATGGAGCTCTTGACAGACAACTTTAGGAATTCGAAGTTTTGAAAGGATAACATTGCATTTTATAGCACCAAAACTGGTGAAAGTCTCTATTTATCATGCAAGTTCTTATACTAGCTTCTAACCCGTTTGACGGTATGCGTTCATTTTGAATTAAATCTGTCAAAGTTTAGATTTTTGAAACAGATTTATGTATCTATCACAATCATGAAGAATGTAGCGAATTTTCTAAACGGGTGATATAAAATATCATTCATCTTTCTTTTCTAACTTGGTTTTCGAAAAAATACTTTAGATTGAATCATAGATATGGATATTTTAATAACAAAATTGAATGGAAAATGAAATTTCATTTTATCGAAGATCTTGTAAAGTTTCCAATCTAGCCAAAAGTAAATCGATCAGATCTAATATAGCTCTTCCGAAATACAAACTTCAGCGAAATAACCCTATTTCTATTTCCTTTTAGAGGGTTAGAAAAATAACTCCCTGGGGACTTACTTAGGTCCTTTCCTTGCCTTTATTTACTTATCTATCCTCGTACATTTTTTTAATAAATGAATTAAAACCAAGTACCACATTAAAACAACCCGAGAAATTGTCTACCAAAACCATCACGGCGCATTTATATCCATTTTTCATTTACTTTAACGGCTACATGATGGGGTGTCCAGTACAACGCTGACTGGACTGGACTACTAAATTGTCCATGCCTATAACATAACAACGATCCTCCAATTCCAATTCCAATTCCAATACATTACAAGGAATTTAAGAGTCGTGTCTCATCTCTATAATATCGAATCCATCGCCTTCTCGCCACCACCAACCCTTATCCATATTGTATTTGTATTTCTAAAAAAAAGTCCGAGACGACGAGAGAGACCATTATGTTATTAGTATGCACACTGCCAAACCAATATTGTTTAGTGGTTTACTCACAAGGAAGATATTGGTATAACGAACCATGAAATGGGCTTATTATAAAAAGTCTCAATATAGTTTGTTCTAACCAACTTATCTCACCACCACAAGACGACGGGGAAAAAGGTTTACGAAGTAACAAAAGGGGATCCTTGTTTTGTAATGTTCCTTTAGGGGCCTTCCATCGTTCCATCCCGAAGAAATGGGAAGACGTCTTCAAGAACCGCTCTTACTGCACTTGTCTTCACGAAGAATCCTATTCTTCAATCTCCAACCACTTGCTTACTCCTCATTCTTTCAGGTGGTTTTGGAGGGTGAGGATTGACTAAGTTTCTTCCAACAAGTGTCACGTAAAATATTAGAAAGATAATAGTTTAGCCAATTTACAATTTCCAACGACCCCCTAATTTGGGAGCCGTATTGTCCAGTGATTATCCTTGGAGGACAGCTTGCGAAACTGGGATTTTAAGGTGAATTCCTTAACGAACCGTGCGGGACATAGAAACGCTAGAATTTACAATACAGTTATCGATATAAATAAGGGATTGTTGTCACAAACATTCATTGTTCCTGATTGAATCTGTAGTGGTCGAGATAGATTCGTGAAAGAGTCATTTATTTTATTATTAAGACTCCTTCCTGCTGAGAGGATATCCGGGACTAAACTCCCCTAATTGGGAATTGTACAAGATCCGAGGATCGAAGATATCTAAATCGTGCTCCATAAATCCCATTTAAAACGACTGTTAAAAAGTGCCGATATCACATCCAACTCATTTGTCAAATGAATAACAATCAATTCGATTGTCTCATCCAGTATATCATTGTACTTGATCCTGTTATTGAGGAATTTGAGACAAGACAACTCTTAAAATAAATACAGTGTGTTTGTTCTCTTCTTAAATTCTGATGACATTTCAACTCACGAGGACCCCATATAACCTTTAATGACATGCATACTTCAGCAAAATAAAACTTATCAAGCCGAAGAGGATATAATCAAGAATTTGGAAATTCCGAAAGACGAAATTCCGGCAATAAACCCCGGACAAGTCAACGGTTAAGAAAAACCCCAAGTTTTTAATCTTGAAACGATTACATCAGCATTAGCAAGCTGTAGAGAGACGCTTTAAATTTTAAGAAGGGAATAGAGAGGATTTTTAGATCTCCGGACAAGTTTCCAACATTTCAAGGCTTTTATCCTTATCTCATCCTGGGAGAGATATGCCATCCCTTACGGAATAATAATAAGTAGGAACATTATCAGAATCTAAACAATTTTTAAAAGCCACACAGTTATCTCCTGCCTGAACCTTCCTGGCACTTGTACTTGTGTATGTATTTAAAATCAAACAAACGTATATATTCTGGACGTCGAGGCTATAATAAAGTCCTATACAAGACGAGTGGTGAGCATCCAATTGTTCAAACAGAAACTCATTTGTAAACTCCAATGAGTAATACCAACTAAAGAAGAAACAGGTTCCAAACCTGCTTTATCAACTCTATATACACAGTCCGGAATCGCTGGGCTGTTGTAATAATCAGAATACATTAAAGAACATAAACATTTCTCTCGATCCACTCTGGAATAGTTGTTCTTCTCAAGTGAGATGAGGAACGATGAGAGAGTAAATCACAGAGGAGGATAGCCATCATCATCATAATAATTATTTTAATAATAATTGACCAAATTACCATATGAATTCCCATTAAGGACTTTCTCATCCAATCTCTTATAACTTTAGTCAAAAAGGCGAGAGAGAGAAAAGGGAGTGGAACTTAAAACTTAAAAGTGCCGAAAAGTACTACAAAATTGGCGAGAAAAATGAGTAGAAACGAGCCACACTGTCCCTGTCTTCGGCTGGGGGGAAATGACGAACCCAGGGGGGAAGATAGCAACAATTGGTGGAAACGGAGGTGGAAATCGATGGAAACTGATGGCATGTTTGTCGGGGATTGTTGTGACTATGGTTTGTTATCAAGTGCCAAAGCCGATTTAATAAGTACTCATCTTGGTCAGAGAAGGCGAGAAATTAATAGAACTAGTATAGAGAGCCCTCGTTGTAACTTTACCTCATCTCCGACATCCTGTTCCATGAGAGACAGTTTCAAAAACATTTCGTTAGTTACCTTCCTTAATTTCCTGGTCATTATTACTGCGCTGTTGGCTCGAGGAGTCGAGTCCTACCCAACAAGTGACTGTGATTGGATTGGCAGGTATGAGATTTTCTTATTATTATTCTGGCTTGTTTTTTATACGCATAATGATAGTGGTTATAACACGTTAATTGGTTTATTTGGCAAGACCAATTATCCTTTAATTCCATTCCCTTCAGTCGGATTTTGACAGAAAATGCTGAATACTAATTAAACCATCATGTGAAGGGAATTGTTACCTAACTCAACTTGTGGCAGCCTCCAAGGGAAATGGCACGAAATCCTTAAATCCCTCAGCTATAATCTAGAGACCTGTCTCTTTGTTTAAACTTGATCTTGTCGAAGAGGAGATGAGATATAGCTATTAAGGATACAATCCGGTAGCCGTGTTCTCTTAACAACTCTTTAAGAATCTCATCTTACTCAAAGTAAAAGTGGTGGTGGTGGTAGTTGGTAGTTTGGTAGGATCCCTGTATTGCACTCTTTCCCGTAATATATGTCTCCGTGATATGGAGGCATTTGAAGGGAGATGGGGATAGTAATTTTAAAATCAACTTTTCAACAACTTTTATCACCTCATTGTCTTTGGAAATTTGCATAAATGCAAGCATGAAATCTGCTCCTACTTTGTTTAAAGTCAGAGACTCCTTTGGACTCGAGTCGTAAAGAATCATGATCTAACGATAATATATTGTAGGCATGCAAAGTTGTCGAAGGTGATAAACGGCCCTTCTATAATATTATTACCGTCCGATTGACTTGGCACGATGGACTTTTAAGATTGTGTCCGCTATTAAATACCATCGACTCCTATAATATAAGCAGTTCTAACCTGAGAAGGCATATATTATACAAATTTTGGCAATAAATATATCCGAGCGAAAAAAAAACACAAAGAAATTCCAAGTCGAAAGTCTTAAAAATGTTCAGCACGTTCGGTTCAACTTTACAAATAAAGAGTCAAGATTTCAAGATCCTCTTCAGAGACTTGAGACATGCATTCCATCGGACTGAGATATAGCAGGTGCATATTATTATTATTACGAATTTTTAGCAAAAAAGCCTGCTCATTATTCCAACATTCATCAGGAGAGCGATCTTCGTAAATTGTCTATCTCCCCCTTTTAAGTAGGAATTTATTACGTCTCGCAAATTATTTAACTGCAGACGGGGACGAGAGATGTGTTCTTAGCAATTTGCAAATTATCAAAGAATTCCCCATTTTTGGATAATGGAAATGAGTTATGATTCGTGTCGAGACTTGTGCCTTGTTTAGAGCAAATATTTAACTATTTTTTAACTTCATTTCAATCTACAAATCCTCTAAAACGTTTTGCTCTGTTGATTTGCAGCAGAATCTCTGTATATAGTATTTGTGTTTATCTGGAAGAATGCGATAAGTTCTTATCCTGGCATTATCAATCCAAGGGAAATGACCTCAGCGGAGCTGAGAAGTAGTCATCAAGTCTGGTTTCACGAATTCGCATCTCATTTTTTTAGTCAAATCAAATGTTTGGCTTTCTCACCACGCACTTTGTTTCGATTTCAGTATCATGCTTATCGGGATAAACACGTCACATTAATTTCAGCTCTGATATGAAAATTACGGGGATCGAAATCACCGTGTGATTTAGGATATTAGCTCAGAATTTGGCATTTTTTAAGTACCTCCGTATCAAGTACAGATTATAGAACAGGGGAAATCTTGTCAAGTCTATTTATCTGTGGAAATCATGTTTGCATTTTGTCTATGCGAAAAATGAGTCGTAAAAATTTCCAGGAGATATGCAGGAAATGGAACAACATGGGCTTGGAAATTAAAAACTACTCTGTGCTTGTACTTTCGACACAAAGACATGTTTGATTTTGATTGTTGTGGCTTAGGGAGATATTTTTATGAACACTTTGGGGAAATAACAACAATGCACAGAACTCGAAACAATGGGAATATTTCCGTTCATTTAGAGTATACAAATAAACGTTTTATTTTTTGCTTCAAAATTCTACAAGCTCTTCTATGTATTTTGTATTTAAAAAATAATAAGCTTCATGGAAAGATTTATTACACCGAAATGCAGAGTATTTTAAAGCCTGCAAATTATTTTTTCAAACCGAAAAAGGTAGTCCTACCAGATTGTACCTGTCATAAAATTACGATCTCTAAATCAATTGAAGGTGTCAAATCCCGGAGATGACAGTCGGGCACCTTGACATTCCCCCTGTCGCCCTGTCATCCTTTTTTAAATAAAATCTTAATGCTCTTTTCTTCTTAAAAATATTACAGAATAATCCAGGTTTACAGATCTCTATCGATTGCTACTGTTCATTGTCTTCGAGTTTTCACTTTCAAGGCTTAGATTTCATCCCACAAAATACCACTCCATTCATCTTCCTTATGAGACAAAGTCTCGCCTCTACTTCATAGTAGTGTTTTAGTACATCTTGCCGCATATGTTGGAACAGGCAGATCAAAGGCAGATAAGGTCAGGAGGAGCTGAAGACCAGAAAAATGAACAGATCTGAATGATTTGACATTTTTGAAATTCAAAATGTATAAACAAAGCTGAGTATTGAAAGTTGGTCTTCCCTGTCAAAGCCCTGAACGACTGCATTATAGTAAGATTTTAGGAAATCAGAGATAGGTTGGATCACAAGGGTTTGTCGATAGGGTTTCAAAAGTTTTGACAGCTTTGCCTCGTTGTTTTCATGTTTTTGGAGGTTGGACCGATAACTGACAATAAGGCCTGTAACCCGAACTTAGGAATATTCAAATCCTTTTGACATTTTATGGCAAACTGTATTGTGTGTGTGGTATTGTGCAAGACACGTAAATATGAATTGTGTTGCTATTTGTCTCGGCCACAGGGACTCCCATTCGACCAGGGAGAAGTAGAATGGCAAAGAGCCTCTAATGAAAGATTATTATTCCGTGAATTTTCGGAATTTCTTATGATAAATGGAGGAATTTACGAGCTTTATGTTCTTTTCAAATTTTCAAAGGAGCTCTCAGTTAGTGTCCATGTTCAATGAGCTTAACCCTTTGGTTACATTTTACATTCACATTTTAAAACATTTATTCATCGTACACATCTTTGTAAATGGAAGGACAAAATTCGGGGTTCCTACTTGTATATTTTGGAATGGAATGTGGCTTCACAGCAGATTCGGAATTTCAGATGAGGTTTATTCCCTCATCTCTCGACCGCATGGAGGCTTAACAATGCACATCATTTGGGACTAAAAGAATGTAGTATACTGGCTGTAATTTACGGTTAACGTTAGGGAACCAGTTAGGACCTATCAAAAATTCGTGCTTTAAATGAATAGAATTTTGAACTTTGTCAACATCCTCTTTTGCATAATAAAGAGTATCTAGTTCGAATGCTTTTGTTTGCTTTCACCTTGTAGTAATTATATATTGGACTCGAAATTTGGACTCATATCAGTGATACTTATTTTTAAACTGCGTTGCAGAAAACATTAAACTAGATAACAATCAAAGTTAATATCGAGTAAAGGGATGTAAATTGAAATCAATGGGGTCAGAATGGTCAGATTAAATCTACATTCCCATGAAAGCTGAGAGGATATATATGGAACATTACATTACAATGCTGTGTTGTAAAATAGGGATATTACAAATGAGTAGTACTGTTAAATGGCTTCATCATCGACAGAACCGGATCATCCTCATTTCGTTTAGGATAATGTTCCTGTCAACGTCAGCTCTTGAAGAGAGCGAGATTGATAGATTGGGCCTTGTTTTTTATAACCCAATTACAAATAAGGAAAAATACCTGACCTTTGCTTCGACTTCGGGTCTCCTGGCATTTGATTTTCGATGGATTTAAAATTTCTAAAATTTCTTGAGCCATAAAAGGCGAAGGGATTTTTATTACACGACTTGTTGACAAGAAAGCATGCGGAGTGGATGGTCGAAGAGTTGGAATAATATTTACAACGTAGATCAAATCCCTTTTGAAATATTTATCACATTGTAAAGAGGGCTTAATAAGGTCCTAAATTATTTTAATTCAGGTGTATTTCCAAGCATTTTTCCACAATTACTTCTCTACCGTTGACTTTTATTGACTGAAATAAAAGCTCGGCTTGTCAACAGTCTAATCTCCTCTGCTTGACATTTGCTGGTTCATTTAGGGTGAATTTAGGAATCCTTTATTTCCTTCAAGAAGTATTAACAGCAACCGACAAGGGACTTTAGAGCAGTTTTCTAGAGTCATAAAGCAATTTAAGGCTATTTAAACCCTCCGTCAACTACCTGAAGTAATCATGATATTTCTCAACAAATTAAGTATAAAGGGAAAAGGTAGAAGTTTCCGGTAAAATGTTTATGACTTAATTGCATAATTTTCCAATTCAATTTCCCTTTGAAATTCTTAATTCTTTTCAGACTTCTGGCTCCAGTATTACACGAATAATACCTGAAAAATGTTTTTGTGTCCTTGTAAAGAGCTAGACTTCTTCAGCTTATTTGTTGTAAATCCGGGTTTCAAATTTCAAAATTTTATTGAAGTGTCTGGAATTTTTATGGTAGGGTTTCTGAAAAGCTGACAACTTTGATGCTTTTGTGGAGCATATTCTGACATTACTCATCAAGTAGTAGTATTCAATTGTGAATTGGACGCTTTGTAAGAAAATCAGAGTATTAATTAGCTTCCATTCCAATACATTTTCAAGTCATAAGATGGCTAAGCAAAAGAAAGCACTTCTTCTAATGACTTAATTTAGAAGTTAGCATCTGGAAGATTATTTGAACAACCAACTATTTTCATAAACAAATGTTAAAAAAACAACCCTTCTTCGAAATGGTATTTCTCTCTGAAAGAACCAAACTCGACCAATCCGTGCACGTCCGTATGGCAGGGCTTAGGGACCCCGTTCCAAATAAGCAAAGGATCTTTCGAATACGATGATTACATTCCGTTTATTTAGATTCCGAAACAAAAGGGAGGCCGACAAGACTTATCTTTATGGTAGTGCAGATTCGTATTAAATCTGAAGACTCAGTCGGCATGTGTGATTTGAAATATGAATGTATGCAAATTACAAATATTCAAATTCAATTTTTTTCATCTCCATCCAGCTCTCTCCTCCTCATCATCTATCGAGGCTTGATGCGTCAGAAATTGCATTACAAAAAAATATACAAAACGATAGGAATGGATTGAGCGATCCAATAACTCATCCCCTCATTCCATACCTTCAACAGAATAACAGAATGGTCATGACATTATTACAGTTATTGCTCTGGTTTCTTAAAAATTATGCACAAGAGGGCAAAGTTCAAATCCAAGTCATCGTTACTTACGAGGATAACGAGGTCCAAAGCCCTTCGGTCTCTACTTGATGGAGACATTTATCATTACCTTGTTGATGGGTTGAAGTCGAATTCCAATATTCGATTCAAATTCAAAGTCTCTTCTGTCGGGACTTTATCTGAAAAGCTTCTTAATTATAAACCCGATAAGCTACTACTACTACTACTTCACCTCTGTACGACAGAAGGCTGAAAGGTGTTAAAATTTGTAGTAAAATTTGAAACCCATCCGCTTCTTCAAAACAGTCCATTTTATTAATTCCGAATTCCATAGCCCCTAAACCGAATGACAGGAGTTGAAGGCAATTTCTTGTATTTATTTCTAAATTACAACCTCTTCGTCCAAGTTGTAAGAAAAGAGCCGGATTGGATTGCAATCCTTAACGATGATAAGTCCCATCCTCTCACACCTTAACGAATGGTGAGAGAGGGATATATAATAGGATTGTATAAACATAAATCTTTCGTAAGCAATTTGGCATATAGAATATTGGATCGTGGAGTCCAAAAAAGACTTGGAGTTGGACGCCTATCTTCATCTCTCTCAGGTCTCAATTAGTGTTGGGTCGTAAACTGTTGAATTTAAATGTCTTCTTGGTTGTAGGGAGTAGAATGGGCATCATCCTCGCCCTTAATCTCCTCAATAGTTGTATATAAAACAGAAAGGCTTTCAGGTGTCAAGTGGACCAGCCCTTCGGTGTAATAAAATCAGAATAATGAGATTCTCCAATTTAGCTCTCTTACTTATTGCTTTGATGTTGGATTTGGAGTCAATTTCTCGAATACAGGCTCTTTTAGGCATATAGCCGATTCATTCGAGATTTGAATATTTTATGTTTCCGTTCCTTTTAAAGCCTATTTCGTATAGTAAGGAATGCAAAGGATGATGCGTCTTCTATTATACAACAAATAGGAAAATATAGCCAAGTCTTTCTCTTAGATATTTTTTTCGCCTCCTCCTTTTGTTGTGTGTGATTGTTGATTAGATTGGATTGGATTGGTAGATTGACTCTTGAAATCTTAAGTGAGTATTCTTTCCCGTCCTGTCAGTCAATCTCTGTTTCGTTTTTGGGGTTTCGAAATTACTTCTGAAGCCTTTGAATATGTATTTTTGAAGTGTCAGCTTCACTGATTGTTTTCATCACGGGAATTTTTTAATAGTATTGTGAGAATATAGGATCTATAAGTGTAGATGACTCGATGCGATGGATTTTTGATAGTTTGATTTTAATTTACTTGGCATCTCCGGTTCTGATGTGACTGGAGGCAAGGTAAGCAGCATTTCAGCACGTGTCTGGATTTCATGGAGATTTCTGTCTCGTCTTTTGACTTCGTTTGGCCTGGAGGTATTAGTTATCATGCTTCTTTGAAGAACTGTCTTAATTTTAAATCGTAAAATATGAAGTGGTTTTTATATTCTGACAATTTGCACTCAGCAAAATCCCGATGTTTTGGTTATTTTTATGTAACCTTATTTTTAGGAAAGAATTCGAGTACTAACCTTAAAACTTACTAACCCAACAAGTACATTGCATATCCATCTAAAAACTTGTCCTTATAAGCAAAAGTCAAGCTCATAATTTTCGTCACGTAGAAAACAATGAAGCTGGTAATCCTGAAGTGTAACAATCGACATAAATATTTTGCCAACTGGACAGATCAGGTTTCGCTTGAGTCAGACTTCTTTAATAAACAGAGAACTTTAACAGCGCACTTAAGTTTACAATTTCAAGCACGTTCGTGATGGGATTCTCGTTAAAATTTTATCCTGGACGGATTACATTATGCTTTCAATTTCATATTATACTAAAAAGCTAAGATTCCGTTGAATCTTGCATATTTCAACATTTTCAACCTTCAACCTCTCCGATTTTTTAAGCAGTTAAAATTTCCATAGTATAGACACGTCAGTTTATATACAAAATACAATTCAGACTTGAATTTACTGTTTACGCTTACTTAAAATCGAGGCACTTACTTTCTCGTGTTAAGAAGCTCTGGCTAATTTGTTTAGTAAAGTCCAGCAGATTTTTACGACTTTTTTAGAGGCAATTTTAGTTACAGCGGGTGCAGGTTTACGTTCGCTGTCTCATTTTAGAAAATCCTTACGGCTTTTTAGTACGGTTGTAAAAATGTTGAAAGCGGGCACCTGGACCAAGAAAGTAAGCAGTAGGGAGCATTAGTTAAGTAAGAGTTAAAGGCATTGAACATTGCACTTAAACAGGCACCAGAAATGGGAAACTAAACGATTCGATTGGCTTTTAAATTAAAGTTGTTTATACTCCTTCAATAATAATATTTTATACAAATTCGACATTGCTAACAAGTTCATACGCTTCAGGAACAATGTGCAGATTCATTTCCCACGGGATTCAAGGTTCCGTTCGACAGATAATCAGATAATTTAAGGGCTTAGTATTTGCAGAGAAGATAAGACTTTGCCGGAGCTCTTTTCGACGGAACAGAAAAACGAGGCCATTACTGTCACACGTACCAGTTACTTGTTAGTCCTAGCGTTTAGATAAACATGGAATATACAAAACTGAGGAAACACGATGTGATTGTGATATACGACGTGATTCATTATTATTATTGTCAACAAGTTGGATTACGTTGTTATAAGCTTATGAATTTAGGATTTAAAAATTTTAAAGTCTATTTATGCCTGATGTAATCCCTAGATTTGTAAGTCCTTGTATTGTGCCAGGGGAAGGGTTGATTACGTTGAAAACAAAGGACTTAACTTACTGTCACATTTCTAGTCTTTGTCATATAGTAAATATGGTGTGACCGGTGGTGGTAATGGACTTTTCTTATTCTTGGATTTTCTTGGTGATTCATGGCTACGGTTTAATATTCATCCCTGCAGAGAGAGTCAAATAGGATTTTGAAGGTTTATTTATGGGATTCTCCTAAGACAAGAGACAAGATCTTAAGTAATGTAATGTCACCGAGAGTCTTCATGTCGTAAGGCTTGGACTATGGAAGGTTCTAACAAAAGTCCATATGCTTTCTCATATTATTACTATCACGCCGATTTACAGTCTTACAGAAGTAAAGTATGCGAGAAGACGGTCGGAGTTTTTGGTCGTGGTGGAATTGAAAATCAAACTGAGATCACGAGAAGCAAAAGGGTTGGAAAAATATTTACGAGAAATCATGGCTTGCATGAAAATTAAACCTGTTTTGTCGCTATATCCTGAATGTCGGATTTAGTTGCTTTGTGTATGGTGGTTGTGGTGTTATCTGTTTGTAATTTATGCCGAAATTATCCCTAGTCCATGTTCATTGGTCTCTTCTCGGCATCCCGAGATTATATTTCTTTCGTATTTTAGTTCCAGACTTAAAATTAAATGCTTTTGTTTGGAAATGGAATTAATTTCAGAGAAAAGAATGCTTACAATAGCCTTCTGCGTCATTGTAAAACGATCCCTGTCTCTTAAAGTGCAAATATTTAAAACATTCAACATTTGATCGGATGATTAATGAACTTTGCTTTTTCCTCGTTAGATCCGGCGTCAAATTGCATCTCCATTTGTTTGTCATGATGATATGCTTTATCGCCTTGAATTACGCTTCACATTCGTAGCCATTTCAGGAGCGGAATCTAAAATGCTTTTACAAACACGAACATATTTAAGAAACTGTCCCAATCTACAGGTCTGAGTTATTCCAGCAGACGCTCAGGATGAGCCCCTCTACGCCTCGTGTTTAGAATATTAAAAAATAGGAAAGCAAGTCCATTAAGAAGGCCATTAAGAGACTTGACTGTTCATCAGTTTACTTCATCCGAGTACATGACATGGCTGCCTGACTCGTCTCACTTTACAGCAAAGAAGTTAAAACATAACATCCCCCTCGGTTCTATCCTTCTCCATTACAGAAATTAGACATAAAAATGGTCCTCAGAATGGGAGATATGATATCAATACCTTATCGTCTCTCGAAAGAATAAGTAGTTCAATCTCGGGAGGAGATGAGAGACGGACACTTGACTGAGCCTAGCCAGACACGTTCTTATCATCCTTTAAAATGCCTAATGCCCCTCTCACGAACCCAGCTCCAGTCACCGTGTAAAAGCCACTTGAGAGATAATTCTTAGCACGGGCCGGTCCAAGTTTTTTGGTCGGATCGCCTTGGCGAAGAAGTCGTCGGTGGTAGATCCGCCATCATTGCTTATGTAAATTCCCGTTCCGGCCAGCCAATTTATAAATGTCAACCCGGTCATTAGCATAAAACTATCCCTTTGAGAGTTTGACTTATAACGCTTGATGTGATTTAAAATTTAAATTTTCATATCGAGTATAATTTCTACATTTTGCATATTGAACGTTTGGGTTGTTGGTCGAGGGTGAAAACCCGTTCTGGGGTGAGTTATTGACTGGACCTTTTCGTGTGTAATTTATTATTGGATAGTTAGCAGCTCGACTCGTCGAGAGTCGAGACTTGAAGACTGTGGCCATTGTACTGGTCGATGTTCCTTCATTGCAATTAAGTTGAGAGATGAGAGTCTCTTGGGATTATTTGTGAAGTTCATGCTGAGGGTGGATAGTTTAAATTACTTTGTATTGTTTGGACCGCTAGGGAGTCTTTCTACGGAGCGGTTTATCTCCGTAACTTTTAGCTGCAGCTTTCATTATCATAATGAGAGGTTTTTGCATGGATAGCGGAGGATGAAATGATTGAATAGAATTCACCTGCCAGACTATAAATGTTTGACAAGACAATAAACAAATACGTCCGATGGGCATGTAGTAAGATGACAGGGATCTACGATTCAGGGCCGATCATTAGCCCCCTTGTCCTCCCGAGCTAGTGTGATTTGGCACTTTCGATTTATTTTTGGATGGGATTTTCACGTCGAATTTTATCTTAAGCTCCGATGACGTTAATTAATAAGATTAGATATTGCCCAGTACTCAATAGCTTGATAGGGATGGGAATTCGCGTGTGAACGGGGACGGTGGAACTATAGTATAAGTAAACACATCAATTATTGGAAAAGTTAGTCTGGAAACTGACAGATTATCCAACGTTTTCTCCATTTTTGAAACTGATAAATGATCCTTTTGAAGATTGCATGAAAGTTCCTTTTATCTCCGGTGATTACATGATATTATTACTTTTTCAAATTTTTAAAACGGATGAACCCGATTCCCAAAATTTTACCCCAATTTTCTGCCTTTCAGTGCATCAATCATTATCCTCATTGCACTCGATACGCTTTTAACGTGACTGCCCTAATTGACACTCTCTGGAAAAGAGAGCGATTAGATGGATTGGAATTAGAACGGAAAAGCTTTTATTTTTATTGTTATTATTACAACGAAAATCATAACATGGGATGAGCAATATAGAAGTGGGTACCCTTGTAGTTTTATAAGGTAGCAAAGTTTGAAAACAAAGCCTAGTTCTCGGTAACTTCCAATGCTGGAATCAGAACACAAGAGCCCTGTAATTTAACGTTTATTACAGGGATAAAGGTTTAAGGGAAACAGAAATTTCGTGCCTTTCAGGCCAAATAGTACTCACGTTATCTTTTACTTAATCACACCCAATGCAATAATTTGAGAAAAGTCAATAAAAGGGGCCCTTCCATAAAGAAACGAAACTGCCCAACTAATATTAAAAAGCTTCAAGAAAAGGGAAATTTACAAAGGAGTCAAAGTCATCATTAAGGGCCCTATCTTCCCGAAAGCAAAAAAAATGGTTCAGAAGTGCCAAAGGCCTATAAAGCCTTACCCGAACATTAAAAAATCACACACACCTTTTTTGTAATTTTACCTGAAAGTTTGGAGGGACTCTTAGTTAGTATTTCTCATCGGGCTTTAATGACTCTGGCTTCAGGTTACTTTATAACTCCTGACATTAGGGTGGTTAAGGTCAGGAGCCGGAGCATTCCGTTGGGATTTTTAACTTGTCTTGTTGTGGTCTCGTCGCCTTCTTGTTCTTACTTTTATTCTAGACTCTTATCAGCTGAAAGTGATCGGGGTGCTCATCGGTAACTTACTTTTGTGGGCAATGTATTTCAGTCATGCGATTTTTTCTGGACATGTCTACAGAGATATATTGCCGTATCTCTGGCTCAAGGATTCCTTCTATCGCGAAGTTGGCTTGGTGTCGACGGGGTTTGAGCCCTAAGACAGACAATGCATCTCTCATCTACGGAAAGCACTAAATAAGCTCTTGAGATCCATCAACTTTTCGCATCCTCAACTTGTTCTAAAAACGCCGATAATTGCCGCAACTGCAACCCAATCCAATCTAATGTACTCCGGTCGCTTTTTGAGAGAGTCCTTTTGTTTCGAAACTGCCTTTTCGTCTCGCCTCCTTTACTTAACCCAAAATCCAACGCTTCCTTAAGTGTTAGCTATTCTTCCGTGAAGTCTGTCGTTAGACTCTAACTAACTATATAGCTACAGCATTATATCCTCTATCAAAGATTACTGAAAGTGAGGAGCCAGAGATAGTCAAGTCAGGTCAGTAAATATCATCGAACCACCTGAGCTTGAGTTCCCTGTAATTTTCATTAGTAAAGTGAATCCTATTTGCGCTTCGAGTGGGTAATGGATTCGTCAATATCTCACAACAGACTATAACTACTTGAGCCTTCAAACCCAGAGTTTACTGAAATATATCAGGGTGGTCATTTTTGGAAGTGGAAATTGAACTTTCGAAACCTCTCCCGTATTTTTTTTATAAAACATTCAGGTTAAGATCCCTACTCCACTCCTATACTTATTGACTTTCTTCAACCCTCTCTTAACGAACTGGCGTTTAAAAGAGGGGGAGAGAGGAAGATTAGGAAATAGTTTAGAGATGTAGAAACAAAATGACTCTCTGTCTTACTAATTACCAAGCTGACAGTGGTATGGTCTACATGAGGATATAGATACGGAAATATTTATGAACTAGGAGAGATAGGAATATGAGATGAGAAATCTTGACTTCTGTCTTCTCATCAGTCATAAAAGATTCCTCTGTACCTTATGGAGGACCCTGGAGGGGCAGAAATGATTAAAGAAGAAGCTTGGGAAAGGGGAAGAATCTGAGAATCCTGCATACCTCATCTCATCATCAATCCTTGGTCTGGTCCTAGTACAACAAGTGTTTAGCTACAGGGCGAGTCCTTCAAAATTCTCATACATTTCGTATGATCGTAATAATAATACATTAAGGTCATATCCTGGAAGTTACGTGATTATGATGAGCCGGAGGAGTTTTAAAGTCCTCTATGATTTGATCCTCTGAAAAAGTCGGGATTATTAGGGAAAAGATTGAGTAATTCATGTAAAGAGCTTTTTGTTGGTCTTCTGGGGTGTTAGCTTTCATATCGTTTTTTGACCAAGGGTTACTATGCATAAGGGCCTTCCCCTTCCTTGTTTCTTGAGATGGAATTTTGAAAACCCGATGCTGATTTCCTAAAAACCCGGATTTCTGGATGCCAGTGTCAGATTGTCAAGGGTGCCGTTTGCCGGCGGTGCATTGGACCGATTAGGAGACAGGAGGGATCTTCTTCCAAAGCCAAAGGGGTCCAATTAAAATTTAGCAATCGCCTCCACATTTTTAAGCATTTTTGAGCTTGTGTAGGAACATTAGCTCTGGACACGCAATGAAAGCTTCAATACAGTCCATCCGAGGTACTTCGACGAGTGGGTTACCGTTGAATGCATGCTTTGACATCTGCAGCCCAACCCATGACAAACTAATATTTCTGAGATACCTTTCTCGCACTGAGTTACAACCTCACGAAACCATAATTTACATTTATTTACTCTACTACTTACAGGATCCACTGTTTTTTTTACTGTTGAAAAAATTAGTGGTGAGCTATTTTGTCGAGCCCTGTCCAGCAGTGCTTGACTGCTTTAATAGTTAGTTGGTAATAATATTGATATGAATGGTTAGAAGACACTTTACTCTGTATACGTGGGATGTGTGAGGTGGTGTCAGTTGGGCAACAGGTCCGTCCCTTGTTGAATCAGTGATAAGGCACGTTCGCTTTTCTTGCGTTTTTTACGAGTTTTTTGAAAGTGTTCCGAGACATTATGTCATATGCATTGTACCCTAGTAGTGAAGTCATCCTAACTTGTAATAACAATTTGTTTTAATAGCTTGTCCTATGTTCCTCAACACTGGCACAGTGGGTTATTAATTTTTAGGCTTGATGAGCCTAGCTCTTTACTTCTTTGTTACGAAGGAACGTTTCAAGAGAAGCTACAGATTCTCTGTAAACACGGAGAATAGTGTAGTCGTGCGGGAGAAGTAATTGTAAATCTGCTAGTTGTTCTAAAATGAGACATAGTCATGGACTTTTCATAGCCGAATAATCTAAAGGGATGTTTCTGTAAATTAGTTTCATCCAAGGCCCTAAATCTATAGCGACGAAATAATTCACGAGGTTGGGTAACTTGCCTTTACCGTTTTCTCCTCAATTTTTTGGGGACTGGAGGTTTCGAAATGCATTAAAAACGCCTATGCATCCATGGTTATGTGTACAATCCCCTTAAAATCCTAATGCCGAATCCTTGAATGTATGAAAAATGATGGCATAAGGCAATGATCAGTGTGGGAAATATTGTTAGAAAATATAAATATGCTAGATGAAATCGACCGTATAAAAACGGCATTTTTACCCCCACGGGTCTAATTTTTGGAAAATTCGAATTTTTAAATTAGCTAGGCCCGTACTATTTGTTTGTTAGTTTTTAGCTGTCTTGGTTTTCTTAAAAGTCAGCCCAGTTAACAAAGTATAGACACAACATCACCCATTCATTGCTTTACAAACTCTACACTTTTAAATACGTAGATTTGAGATTGGAAATAGCTACGTCGGTCTGGTCTAAAATATAGAAGCCGTCAAGTTCAGCTTCAGCCCCCCATTTTACTTTTTAATTTTACTAAAAAAATTATTTATTTAATTTCATGACCCTGGGTTGAAATCGGAGCAGTTAAATTTCTTACACCAAGCCTACTTTTTCATACTTCACCCACAGATTTTAATGCAATTTTACGCAATAACCATGGATGCATAGACCTTTTTAAGACATTTCGGTACCTCCAGTCCCCAAAAAATTGAGGAGAAAACGGTAAAGGCAAGTGACCCAACCTCGTGAAGTATTTCGTCGCTATAGATTTAGGGCCTTGGTTTCATCGTCAGTTATTGACATTTCCACAAAATCTTCCCTCTAATTAGGCATACTTAGAGCCGGAATGCTAACAATTACAAAGCAATTCCAATTTATGGCCATTGTTTATTGTCCACGAACAGGATTTTTTCCCTGAATAAGTATGACTGTTGCAGTAATTGAGGATCATCACATCATCCTCTCGATCATGCCATGTTTCATGATGTTAATTTAGTTCGGGACAGAAAATGAAAAAGCCTGTCAACATCTCATTGTAATCAGGAGGCAGATCGAGAGGAGATCAAATCCTCGGCAGTCTGGCCTTTCATATTGGCCTATCTGTACTTGTCACAAAAGTATTTTAAACCCTTTTGCAGGGGGATGATGATAGAAGTCTAAGTATTTTCGTTTAAAAGTCGGCACATTTGACTCCAACTGATTACAAGATATAAGAAATTATAGAATTTTTTATAGCCTAAAAAATTAAGGGTTTTTTCCCCTCAGAAATAAATCCCAAGAAGGGAATCCTGTTTTTGCTTCCTACACAGTAGAATTGGAAAAAAGTTCAGGTTGAACCAATTTAAGTCCTGGAAACATCATAAATATCTCAAAATGTATTGACACAGGATAAGAAATGTGTATATGAGCTCCCCTTTCCACTTGTCATTCCATTTATAATGAAAATATATGTAAAAATCCAGATTGGAAAAGGCTAAGCAAGTTATAAAATCAACGGGGCTCAGCATGACCCCTCCACCACTAGTACTATACATTACTACCCATATGGAATGGATGGCTAAACAATTCAAAATTTTTCCAAACAAAAACATAATTTACAACCGAGACCAAACCGAATGTCTAATGATGAGCTGGAATCTCCACCCATCTGGACCTGCATATATGATATCGTACCACCTCTTCCGCATATAGAATACATATACTCAAGTCCTTTCCAAAAGGCGTAAAAAGTTTAGGTAAAAAAGCAATCCATGAAGGAGTACGGCAAGATTTTTAGGTGTAGATTTCCTTAAAGTTCCTATAGGATTAGGATTTAGAGCTGATTCGGCTTGTTGTAATCCTTGGGTTAATCCTTGTACTTTACTGAAGGTCTCTCGGCCTTCATTTGACTTGAGGTTTACCGAACCATGGCCGAACCTACTGGGATAAGTCACCCTCCCTCCACGATTTGAAACTTAGAGGTCCTCCGTAAAAAAAAGTGTTGAAAAAATTCTGTACCTTCCGTGACCCCGATCGACTTGTGGGTTAGCTAGGCCATACCAACTGCCAACAACCAACAATTCGACTCTTGTACAAGATGACGATACGATAATGTTTTGAAATTTCGAAATGGATACTTCTTCCCCTTCTAATTTATATACTGCTAGGGAAGGTAATCCAATAATCGCCTTTCATCCCTAAAGTAGGATCAGGGAGGAAAAGGCCGTTTAATAAAATTAAACTACGGTATAAGGAGACAAGTTGGAGGACATGTAGTCCTCCTCTGCCTGAGATACTGCCCTGTCTTGACTAATGGCTCAAGTGGTCCACGCCCGATCCCTTCTTTTAAATTATACGTTCTCGGAGATGTGGAGAAAATAACTAGGAAGACAAACTAAAATTTAATGCTCATAGTTTTTCAGAATGAATCTTCCCTGTTGACTATTTTTTTTAAACAAAACGAGCCCTACCCTCGTCCTTCGTGAGTTCACTTGTTGTGATAACCGAAAAGAAGGGACAGGCCATCCGAGAAGATGAGACATGAAGTGTCCAGGCTAATAATATGCCTGTGGCATTTACGGCTCAGAGTTCCTGTGCAGTCTAAACAAATCATGCTTTTAAAATCTTAAAAATCATGTAAAGAAATGCCGATCTGCAAACTCTGGCTCTGGAAGGGCTTATATTAATGGGGAATAACTCTAATAAACAGCCACAATTTCCTGGCAATTTCCCTTCAGATCCCGTCGATTATAAGGAGATTCAGCAACATTCTCTCCGTGGAACCTGTAATTAGTAATTGTTAAAATGCGATTAACATTTTTTAAAGCTTGTGTGGGAGCGTTGGAGTCGACTTTAAAGGGTAGCTGAGGGAGGTGATGGGATGGAACACCAGTGTTGATAGTCACAACAAAAACCCTGATTTCGAAATATCGACTTACTTCGTCATGTCCAACTGGAAGGTACACCTCCGAGGTTTCGATTTCAGTCTCAATTTCAACTTGTTTCCTTATCGCATACCGAAAGAAGCCATCAACACCAACAACACAGTCTAATCTCATGAAAATCAATCTTTCTGTGTGGTGGAAGAGTGCAAAGCAATGCTTTCCTGGCCTAGACACGCTAGACTGAATATTAAACTGAAGGCTCTAGAACTTGGGAACATGGAAGTTCACTTTACAATTAGGCACACGCAACCATTTCCCCCCTAACTGCAGAGGGAGAAGGTAACAAAACTGCTTGAGTAAATGATGAGCTTGACGGATTCAATAAATCCAATACTCACTACTAAAATAAAAACTAATAGGCAAATCTGTGGGGAATACATTAAAATCAACGATAGGCGGAATATATGCAAGACAAAGCTATAAACAAATAGGTAAGAGAAGAAAAAAATTATCAAAGTTCCAGAGAGATGGACAAAGTCTGTTAACATAGTTCATAGCTCAAAGAGATGAAAACTAGTTTTCTCATAAAAGCGCTAGAAATTCTGGGCAACTTTGCATATTCAATTGGGCCACCTCTCCAAGCGATGAATTTTGACTACATTTCTCTTCAATTAGGCTTGTCGAACTCGTAACTTCTTGGTGGTCTTTTCGCAAGTTTATAGTAGCAAAAAATAAGAGTTCCAAGGATCTTTGAGGAGGATTAAATATTGTCTCTCGTGGCGGAACAGCATGTGCCAAATCATAAAATCCGAGTCAAAATATTTATGACAGGAAGACACGGGAAGGACAAGACAATCTGATTTTTTCCAGACGATAATACAAAAGAGTATAGTCTCTCTGTAATAAAACCTCGGTGGAAATAGCTTCTCCCGACTTTTTCTTGAGAAAAGTGAGGAACAATAGCGAGAAGGTAGTTTATGTTTCATGGGCAGTATGTCAAAAGGTTAAAGACTAACATGGGCACTTACAGAGAACTGGTAAAAAGCTAATAATACGAGGCGTAAATATGGAAGAAGAGCACAACAAAAGGTTGTTCAGTAAAAATACAACGTAAAGTAGGCAGTAAAGGCTACTTTAGAACCGGAGGGAGGATTGTAAATTGTTAAAGTACACAATAAGTCGAGCAATCTTAAGAGATTTAACTCGTAAATATCATTTACTTAATAAAATTGTGGTGTAAAGTCGGGTCTAAAATCTCAGGTGATATTCCATACTCGTATCCAAGTAGACAGGAATAGTCCCTCCTTTGATATTAATATAAAGCATTGCACTTGGGACGGACTAATTGGGTTCCCAGAAATCCTCGACACACAGAAAGTAGAGAGGCTTCTTTTGTAATATGGAAACCACTCTTTGAAGATAACACGCTTTCTAAGTCAAAACTTTGTACTTTACATGGGATTTTATTACGGGCTGAAATGGAAGGCATTGACGAGGCCCATAATTTCCTTAAAAAGTCGGCAATCCCTGTGTACTCCTCTAAAAGCTGTATTTAAGTTTAAGTCTGACGAGTTTTGGAAAGTCATACAGTCCAAGTCCAGTCAGCAACCTCAATAACTTCGACTTTTCACGTGTCTTTTCAAGAGAGTCAGGCTTCAATGTTGACTCTCTTGACGTGACGTTTGTGACAGTAAGCGGCGGTTAAGGGGTCGAAATGAAACCACTAAATATCTCGAAACCCTCTCAGAGTTAAATGGAATCAGTGGTCAAGTCAAGGATCTTTATGAAATCCGAGGAGTTTTGTCCAACAAAAATAAATGGGATGGATGACAGGGAAGCTCCTATCCTGAGTAGATGTTAATTCATAGAGATTCGAAATAGCCGAAGAAGGGTCCTTGTATATTGTACATATTGAATAAGAGATAAATATCTTTTGAGCTCATCAGACTTGTTATTTCTTATTAGCTACGTTTAAATGGATTTACAGTTAATTTTCCTTGCCTAAGTGGCAACAAGTCAAGAGACGAGGAGACATCAAGTACATTCCGTTTTGTTTTGATAAGTTGAAGACTTTTCTGAAGAAGAATATTCCTTTTCTCTGTATTATTCTTCCTTTATCTCCTTGACTGAAGAGTGGGATTGGATTATATTCCGTTTTCGAGATTAGGGTAGAAAAACAAGCGAGAACACCTGCGTTGAAGCTCTGTTTTTCTTAATGGAAATTATTATTTATTATTATGATTCGGAAATTTAGGACGACAGGTCCATGGTTCTGTAATTCTGTTACTGTTCAGCTTTGGTTTCTGGAGTATCTAATGTATTTACGGAGTCATCGCTTCAATGCCCCGCTATGAATCTTTAAGATACGAAGGATTGAAGTGGAACTAGATTAATGATTCACCAAGGGTTGTTAAAATGATTTACGATAAAATGACCAATATTTCTAGCGTTTTATCAATGCTATTGGTAGATCAGTAATTGATTTTGGTTCTTCGCCGATAAATTAGTCGTTCCAAGTATCCTGCTTTATATATAGACGCTTAAGCGTATTGAAAATCACAATTTTAACAATTATTTTCTTGTTTTTTTTAGTGGGACGCCAGAAAATGTGGTCCAAGCAGTGTACCTGAGGTGTCAACAAGGGGAAATCGTCTGGGAGCGTCCTAGAGGAGGCCTCCGAGTCAACATTTCCCCACCAAGTTACACCTTCCGCTCCTCATTCGATAAAGAGAACCAGCCATTTCGCCTATGCCTGGAATCGAACGTAGGGTCCGATTTCCAAGTTTTCCTCGAGCAGACGGGTTCGGACCGGGACCGAAAACTGTTACCCTTCATTTCCCCCGAGTCATCGACTTGTTACCGAATCAACACCCCCACCGCCACACTCTACGTCGAGTCACAGAATCAACACGAAGAGGGGAAAGTCCGCAGTACCAGAAGCATCGCCAGTAGTTACAGGCCCACTTTGCAAAAGGAGTCTCATCAAGTGAAGATCTCTTATGAAATCGAAGAGTTGAAGTCCCAAGTCGTAGCAACTCCTGGTAAGTCGAGTCCAAATTCATTACTTATTTGTACATTGTTACGTCAGGCCAGACATATTTCCTCTTGAGGGCCAATCTCCAAAAGGTATTTCCTATGCTGAGAGCCAAGAGAAGCATATTTCTAAAAATAACTCTACCAATATCAAGAGAATAGACTTTCATTCGAGAGGTCCATCCGATCTATGATAGAATTGACTTTCCGATTGTTGAAGAGATGGATGATGGGATTTGATTCTCTCAAGAGATTTCATTCCCATCGGTTGCCCCAGGCTTCGATTTCCGATCTGACAGATAGGGGCGTAACTCATGTTCTGGCCTCTGGGTCCCATTACTTTTGGATCGAGAACGGTACTTATGGAATTATGGATTTCCAACAGAATCAACAACAGCATCGATCGATAAATCGTAATCAGGATCTAAGAATAAGAAATCCGGTTCCTTCCCCTTAAAATCCCCAAAAATTTCTAAACCTCAGCGCGTAACCTACTATATGAAATATGACTCAAGTATATCATGAAGTGTGAACAGATCGCTAGCCGAGGCGTCAACAAATCCTAATTTGCAAAGCGTGTACAACTTGTAGCTATTCCAAACTGTTCAGAAACGAGGATCGACTTTATTCGATTGGAAGGGAGTTTGTCGACATTCGAAATGTTTTGTCGAAATGTAAAAAATGTGAAATACTCCTTTGGAATGAGTCTCGAGTCTGAAGTCTTGTGGCAGTGATTAGGCGAAGTTCTGGACAAAACAATAGGCCGTCTTGCTTCGGGTTTTGGACGGAGATGGATGGAAAAGATAGAGATGGATGATAGCCGAAAGAAGTGCAAAGTAAAGATGGAATGGAGAGAGAGAGAGTTTGGTTAATTAAGGATCGGCTAATCCACCCCCTACTGACGTGAACCTCATTAACGCTCTCATTGTCTTATCCCTCTATGAGTTCTTATCTTACTTCTCTTCAAAATAGATCTCGGAGGAATATAATACATCCTCTAGCTATCTTCTACACTTCAAAATGTTATTATTGGGAATTTAACGGTTTTAAGAACTTTTCAGAAACCTCTCCCTTAAGTTTGGAATGGCTGAATGTCCGATCATAGTTAGTCAAAGTATAAGATTCTAGAGATTGAGGATGATGATGAAGTTTATTTTATTTTAATTCTATT
Organism: Desoria tigrina; assembly: GCA_906901685.1. Taxonomy (NCBI): domain Eukaryota; kingdom Metazoa; phylum Arthropoda; class Collembola; order Entomobryomorpha; family Isotomidae; genus Desoria; species Desoria tigrina. The sequence continues at coordinate 10,619,579 of CAJQTU010000142.1, forward strand.
TTGCGCTTTGAGGATGGGCTTACATTATCAGTCCGTGTAGATTGTTTCATCCTTCGCCTTATTTGTAAGTTGAAGATTTAGAGTTTACAGAAATTTTGGCTTGTCATCATTCTCCGCTCTTTAGGTTGGTCAGCTATTTATTTAAACATTTAAATTCGTAGATGGACAGGGAGATTTAGAGGTTGGGATGGATTTTGACTGAAGGCGAAGGCGATTTTAAAAGACGCTGCGAAGTATTATTGGAAGAAAAATAATTATTGCATGTTCAAGGATTTTTTAATAATATAGTAATCCGATGCAATGAAATCGAAATATCTTGGAGAAGCGTTCATATCGTTAAATCTTCTATCGCTGGTGATAAATTCGGATATTTCTGAAGAAATCAACTCATTTTAGAGTAAAATTGCTGGAGGAAAGACCTCACTGGTATGATTAGGCTTAATTGATCATTAGAGGAAGGGTTGTATTTAAGTTGAAGTAAAGATGGATAATAACATCGTATCGATACCTAGGCATATAGACAATGGAATAACAAGCTTTCATTAATCTTCTGATTTTATAATACTCCACGCTAAATAATAATAATATTATTCCGCAGAAGGCGAAATAAGTTACGAATTTAGAAATGATAGGAGGACGGCTGCGAGAGTCGTAAACGTGTGGAGTAATTGCTGGGCTAACCAAAGTTTAGTTGAATCCATTAAGAAAAATCATTGTGGTTGCTACTGATTCATTTGATCTAGTAGGCTGTGTAATAATACCTTATGATCTAATTACACATTCAATCAAAACCAGTTTCAAAGCCACTACTGCACACTTATTAGGATTCGTAGTCTGGCCTCATGCCTTAAGTTATTGGCAAAAGTCTATATAATATATAGCTACTCCTTGGAGAAGCGTGGCTTCATGGGGTACGAAAAGTGAGTCATGTCAGAATTTAAGAATAATTAATAGCCTTCTGGAATGTACTCTCCTCCTCCTAAAAGACACTTTAAATTCGGACACGGAGGAATTTAATAGCATAAATCTGTTAAATTTTTTGACATTTAATTCCGTCTCATTTTAGCTTGAACTCTCTTCGGCCGCAAAAGTTTAGATTAAGTTGTCTCCATTAGCATTTTCATTTACTCTTTAATCGAGCATGAGAAGTTTTGAAATATTTTGGAAATGAGCGTTTAATTTGTTTATGAAAAGGCCATCTCATCGGGAGAAGTTAGGACGGCCTTTGTTGTCTCAACGCCCGTTCCACATATTAAGCCACTTTTCCACGCTATGCTATGCAAAGCAGATAGCCAGAGCTAAGTACTAACTACATCTCCAACAATCACTCTAGGAGTCAACTCGAAATCTCTTTTAGAATTCTAAACACCCAGCGACCAACAATAATATAATCAGCATGAATAATTAGGTACAGGTTAACAATCTGAAGATTTGAAGATTTGAATACTCTTTCTTTTGAAGGGGGATATTCCGAGATGCATAGTAAATAGTTAGTAACGATGCAATAACTGAGAGCAAATCTCCGTTGTGTAATACCAAATACCAATGCATACGCAAGTGGATGGATTGAGGATTGAATAATACTACGGATTTGCATTTAGACTAATTGTCGTTCTGAAAAATTGTCCGTCTCATCAGGAGGTCGGTCTCGAGGCTTCAAGCAGCGAGGCTCATTATGCAGACAGATCACTTTAAAGATTTTCCCTTCAACAAATTAGGCAATTCGGCCTTTGCTAATCCCCAACTTTTTCAGTCTGCAAAAACAGCTTTCACTCCGCCGTTAAATTCGAGATGGCAAAAGGGCCTCGAGGGTTCCTATCGTAAAATTAGCTTCATCATAAATTGAGTTCAATTTGGATCGGACACTGGCTATGGTAGAGTTTTTGTAAACGATGGAAGTTACGATGAAAAACCGTGGCGGTTAGGGTCTCTTTGGATCCCTTAATTTCAGCAAGAGATGAAGTATTGCATATTTGGGATGAATTAGAGTTATACTTCATGATAAGCGATGGAGATGTGTTTAAATGTTATTTCTTGATTGCCTGGGTTAAACTACCTGGTAAACTGTTTGCCAAAAAAAATCCAGCCCACTTTTTCCCTAGTGCTTGGAACTCAAACCTAATTATCACCTCCGTTTTTTGTTCCTTCCAGATGATGAATGCCGTCCTTGCAGCGATGAGGAGGTTCTCCAGCTCTATTGCGTTACTGATGTTGGTAAGTTGATATGAATATTTGTCTACAAGAGTCTCAAAAACCACGTCTTTGTAAATTTATTATGCCTGCCCTAGCCTGTATGGAATACTAAGCGAATATTAGAGAAATGCGATACGATGGGATTCTTTTCTAAAATGTAGGATTCTCGAAATCATAATCGTTTTTTAACAATCCCAACCGTCAAAAAGAGTTAGAGAAACGGAAAGCTTTTTCTGGTAATCAAAGATAATCAGTATCAATCAGAGCGCTAAAAGGTTCAACTAGTTGGATTTTAATTGTCCTAATATTGAATATATTTTGCTTTTGGGCGTCTTTAACGGCAACGATTTCCACATTCCCACAAGAAAGATAGCAATAGATTAGGAATTTGAGATCGAATCTAATGAGTGTATTTTTTTTCTATAAAATTACAGTTGCCAAAGGCGAGATCCTTTCCGTAAGCCCAAGTACCACGAAGAAGGGAATGGACAATCTGCACCTAAAGTCAACCCAAGTGATTCACCAAAACTACCCAGTTTTCCAACCCCTGAAGCCTGGAAATAAAAATCTCCAAAAGTTTTTATCTCAGGACATTATAATTTTCAATCAAAACTCCCCGAAGAAAGTTTCGAAACCCGGAAAATCTTCCCAATTTGGAGGAATCGTTTCCCATCCAACCAAATGCGCAGCCCAAAGCGGTCCTGGTCAATTCCTCTGGTTGATCAAGCTCAGTTTCGGCCGTCCCAAAATAGCATGTGTTGTTTACTGGGACAAATGGGTCCAACTTGCGAAGGAAGCTACCGAATCCGGCTCCGCAAATTGTCCTTTGGTATACCAATAATGCCAATCCACGGGGACCTATTCGCTTTTTAAAGCAATCGATCGCATTAGTGCCATAGTACCTTTGCATTAGTTTGCAAACCCACCCTTCCGCATAGAACCCTTGTGCATTGGGAACAATTCTTAGTCAGTCAGCAATGGAGATGATTTACCAGTTCGTGAGTAGTTAGGCATATATTTATTGTTTTATTCACTAGTTTATAGTAGATGATTTATTCCTAGTTTTTAAAAGATATTTGTTGTAACCAATCGTCTTCCCGAGCTTTCTGTTTCAATACAATCCTAGATCTAATGTATGTTAAGTCTAAAACACATCCTAATATAGAGTATATTATAGGCGATTAATATATATGTTTTACTTCAAGTCATCTGGAACGATTTGTGTGAAAGTTTGAGACAAACATTGAATTGAAGAGACACAAGTTGATACTTTACAAATGAATGAATATAAAAGTTGTAATCTCACGGATCATGGTATTACTACACACTACTTACGATATACGATTATAAAAAAAACTAATTCTCAGAGTTAAATGAGACGTGTGAAATTAAGTGCCAAGAAAAGTTATGAGAGAATTAGGACAATAAACACACACATATGTTCCAACTTCCATCCGAAAAATATATTGTGAGAAATAAAGTCACATTATAGCTTATATATACGTATGAATTTCATTCATTTACTACCCGAAACAGCCCGTGTTTTGATTCCATCCTTTTGTCATTATCATTTGAAAGACTGCTGAGAATTATTACCAGATCTGAGTCTCACCCTCATCTCACCGAGTTCATATTTCGACAGAGGTACCGTAAATCACTAAATAAGTCCTCACCCCTTATTAAAGTTTAAATCCCTCTCTTCTAAACCCATAATCCCTTTCAATCTATCAAATTCAACTCCCCATGGGGACTTAATTAGTTCTTTACGGTATAAGATGAAAACGCATAGACAATCATAAAACATGACATTTTAATTTATTTGCATCTCATTCACACAGCCTACTCGGGACTTACAGTACTAACATTATCAACATGGTTTTATGGATTTTACCGTTGGGTCCTCCACTTGGGGCAGCCATATCTCGGTTACAAACCATTTCCGCGTCGTCGACTTGGAGTAATTATAAAAAACTGCATATATTCCCTCTGGTACGGTTTTAATAAACGCATCTTCTTCTTTTAAATTTAGAGTTGAAAAAACTTGTTAATCTCATTGATCCATTTACATAAAGTGTATTTTAACATTCAGCAAGGAAGGCTAGACCTATTTGAACCTCAACCTCATCAACTCTTCCCACACATCATCAAAAGACACATAGGGATCGAGAGAACTTTTAAGTATCCATTCACCACGGACTAAATGCCACTTTTTTTCTCAGTATTAATTTAAGATTAGGCGAGTGGATGGCGTCATCTTATAGTGGAATCTTACGAAGGCATCTGTTCATCAATTTAAAGTTATTCATATTCATAGAGACAGTGAGGAGAAGCGTGGGACTCGTTTTGCAAAAATGTTCTCACCCGGAGGAAGGGTTACAACACTCGAACCGGATGGATTTTAATCTGAGAATTGAGGATTGAAATGGAAAAGTAGTAGGGACTTCAATACTTCAATTCTTTCTCAGGAAACCAATACCCAATCCCACAACATGCCCACAACCCACAAAAAGAATGATAAAGGATCTGCAGATTCTGTTTCGAAATCTGGGAACTCAAGGAAAGAGTTGTAGTGTGTTAGTCTGACTTTAAGATTTCATAGGAAAAAATAATGCCTCGAGGTCCACACCTCCGTTTTGACAAGTTATGATTATCAGCAGACAGTCTAGGTGCCTTGGATTCTTTACTGCTCCCGTTTTCATCTAACTTTTGCAACTACTGGATGAATCATCTTGAGTTCGCCAGATTGAGATGAATCCGGAATACAGAGGCGGAATCAGGATGAAGGTCTATGGGAGTTGATTTTTTAGAGTTGATATCTGGGCTAAATTTCTGGAGGTATCGTAAATTATGATTTAAGTCCCCTGCTCTGCAAAAAAGTACTAAATAACTTTATAAGAATTATCCGTTTTGGCTCGTAATACAATGTACAATTGCAAACCTTTAAATTATCGTGCGAATCAGAACCTTAATCCGGAATAATTTCCTCCGAAATAACGCCCCCGTGAAACATAAAATGTAATATGCGGTATAATGTTTATTTTCGTTCAATTTCAAAAGGATAGCTAATCTCCGTGTAAATTTCCCTTGAGATACTTTCAACCTGTTGTAGCTACGTAGGAAATTGAAGTTCTGGGATCAGTTCTTAATAATAGTTTAAAAGGAACTTCATTGCCAGGAGCAGTTCTGAACATCTATTTTCCCTACAATCTCCTCCATAACTTTTCAATACGTATCCTGTATCTTAGTCATTCATAACTATTCATAAGGGATTATTATAAATAAACACTTGTATTAATATACAGCATAAATGCGTATATAAATTGATAGTATGATTTGAATCTGAATCGAGAGAATTCTCGTATATAAAATGCACTTATGCAATATATACACACATTGTAGAAGTACAGTAGCTAAACTCATATTATTTGCGGTCTGTTAGACAAAACAAAGTAAACTTCATTTATCGTCTGTGGCTGACACGTGTAATATGAATTAGAAGGGGTTATTTCTTCATGGCTTCTTTTGGGCTTATCGCGGTTTTTTAATGTTTTGTACTAATTAATTACTATACTTCAATCTCTAACTGACCAGATAATTAGAATGAGGAAAGAATAAATAAATAAAAGATTTTATATTATAAACTTACAATTAGTCATAGTTATGTTAATGGTTTCGTTGATCAAATTATTTGCCTTGGGTGAGATATGGAGTTAATCCTCAATTGTGGCTTGAATTTCAACAGTAATTGCTTGCAAAGTCAAATTTACGAATTGTTTGGTTTTGCAACGATTTATTTATTAGAAGTGACGCTTAAAAATGTTACATAAAAAAAAGGTTGAGGTAAGAATTTTGTGAATAAAAACCGCAATAACTCCCACTACATTTAATTATTTGAAAACTTCACCCCAAGAAAACCATAATCAAGAATAAAAATTACTTTTTAACCCGAGTCTATATTCTATATATACTACCCTTCGAATGCATGTAACATCTTTAACAGTCCCAATTCATCATCGCTATTAACATTAAAAAAATCAATGCAAATCAAGATCCACGATTAAGGCTCTAAGCGTTTTACACACTTCCAAGCTCCAATGCACATTGCACCAGTTTTTTCAACCTACAAAAAACCTGGCCCAATTAGCTGTAATATCCATAAAGGGTACAAAAAACCCTGTTTATTCTGTCATCTGGGTGCTTAGAGTTTTGTTTATAGTTGTGTCGTGTTCAATCAACCCTTATCAAGTTTACGTATCAACTCCGCTTCAATGAAATATCTAGATCATGATTTGAAATTGAGTCTAACAAGAGTAGGCTCGGACCTAGCCTTACATCTTCCACACACCTTTCACCATCTTCAGATCTTCATGTTTCATATAGATAATTTTTTTTATTAATTTCAAACCATAAGGGAATTGAATATTAAATCTGCAGCACAACTCCATCCACATCCAAGCCAAACCCATAATGTTCGTTCGGTCGTGAGATGATTGCCTGAGAACTTCGAACTTCGAACGGATTGAGATTTCGAGATGAGCCTGAAAAGTGTTGGAGATAAAGACATGTACATTTTTCAAGCTAATATCTACTAGGGAACAACATCCAATGCACAACATGGGATAAATGAAGAAATACAGAATGATAATAGAGGATAACACAATGTCCATGTTTTAGATTGTAGTACATCATGGAGGGAACATTACATAGGCATATTTTTCTCTATCTATTCTAAGGACAACAAATCGAACATACAGAAATTATTGCTATTGTAAAAAAGTCATTCTCAGACAGACCTTAAGAGCTGAAAAAATGGAGATGATGATAATAAGAGATACTCGTCCTCCTTCCAGGGCCTTGTAAATTGTAAATAAAGGTGTATGCATAATTCCTCACCAAATCTTGATTGTTGACTGAAGACTTAAACTTCATCTTCATTTTAATATGGCCTATGTAAAGCTCGGGGTTTATTAAAATTTTCAAATATGGGACGATCGGAATATTTTTAAACACCGATTTTTCAAAAAATTCTTCCCATGGACGGAATAAGGGCTCCAAAATTCCGTAAAAAAAATCTAAAATTTGAACCCATCTCAAACTCTCAGAGCTATTTTCGGTGTGTCAGAGGTCAGTTGATAATGACTGGCTAAAAAACCTTTCCAGAGCTTTGATCGAAGCACCCTTGTAAATTCGATTTTTCCTAGAGCTACCCTCCAGTAATTCCCCTCTATTAAAAGGGTTCTTCGATAAGCAGTATTGACTTCAGAGGGGAAATCAGAGCCAAGGGTGTATATAGTCATCAGGGCGTGGACCCTACGGGAGGAGAGGATAGGGAATTCGAAAGAATCGTCCGCCAGCAGCGGTCTTACAACAATCATTTTCTTCCTGTCAATCACAATCCGTTTCTTTCAAGAGGGCGAGGAGCCGTCCGTCCTTCCTATCCGTCTTTTAGAACAAAAAAATCTTAAAATATCTTGATGCCTCGTCGTGTGTATATGGCACTGTGCATGGATTTGACTTGGACTTCCAAACTTCGTCTTCGATTTGGTCGGAGTCTACGGCTACAGAAAAAACTGCATCTCTCTCGGAGAGACAGAAAATAGAAATGATTGATACTGTGCCCCCACCCCGAGAATTTACTTTTTTATTCCCTTTAACGTCCACATCAATAATCGTTGAAATCCTCATCTCGTACCCTGAGGAAGGGATTTATTCCCTTCACGTCATCGTCTCTTATTTTATATTTATAAGCCCTATATGCATCTTTAAGAGTCATTTAACTTATGGTTCTATTGGCAATTGAAGATGAAGGTAAAAAAACATTCCACGGATGTGGTCATCTTCACACAGCAGGTACGTAAGTCCTCCTTAAGAAGTTTAAGGCGTAACTAGGAGCCTGGCTGCTCTTAATGGAGAAACAGTGAAAGTAACCGCTGTTATTTCCTTGTCTTGTTTAATGTTTTTATTTCTTCTTGGGTTTCAAACTGAAACACAAGAATTCGGATGTGACGAGCTTTGGTAATTTATTGTAAGTCTGTCTGTACTCTTGATAATTTTGGACTTCACTCCCATCAGAACGCAATAGTCCAACATTACGGATGCATCATAAATCATCTATCAAACTATAAAATTTAGAAAACATCAACATCAATTCTGATAATAAGAAATGGCTCTGTTTTACAACTACAATTAAATCGGGATTTTGGGAAGACACGAACATAGGCGGTTGGTTTTTGAAGCTAGATTATTTTAAACCCAAGAAACCTTCCTGGATTGAATAGACGTATTTGAAGAGTATTTAGGATTAATGACGATAGTTTATAGAGCCACCCTCTTAGACTCGTAGCCAAAGTCTCGTTTAAAAAACTCTCCAAGTAACCCATCATTTTCGTTTAACTAGTACTTATAATATTACGATTTGATGAGAAATCGATCGGATCGATGAAACTGATGGGTTTTTATTTTAATTTGATGGAATGAAGATGAATCTCATTATTATTTGATGTTACTATTATTATTGTTATTATTACTTCGGGTTTCAAAGTCATAGGTTGATTACTAAAGGAAGGGAAAGTCATGGTTTTTGGTGATGGTTATTTTTGGACAGAGATGATGATGATGATAACTTTCGTGTTTGATTCTAAACTTGTTGAACAACTAGAGGTACAGGATCACTGAGCTGTGCTGTGGGGCTAAATAGTTCTTATGAAGTTCAAGTGTGCAGGTGTGGAACAAGAAAACCAATCATCAAAAAATGAAGAGTCATTTCACTCCAATCCGTCCGTCCTTCTTATTATTTACCTCTACCCTTTCCGTTTGATGATTACATATCATTTATTACGAAAAATTAATTGATGAAATACTTTAGTTATCGAGTGTATTGTCTGTATGAAAAGGCCTGTCGAAGGGTACCAAAAATAGGATGCCATTCTATTGGTCGAGAAAGTCGGAATTTTTCTAAAGGGAAAGTTCAGATAGGTCAAACTTAATTTCCAAATAATTATTGAGTAATAATATCTCCATTGGTACAATAGCCAAAATATGCCTCGAATATGAAAAGATGGGCTGTAACAAAGGTGATAGCGAAGGTGTGTAACTATTTTTTAAATAAATAAAACATAATTTGAAAACATACTGGCAAAAGCTGTAAAAAAATTATAAACCAACTAACCTTTCGAAGTCATTGGGAATTTGACCTCAACTTATTCTTTTACGACCTCTTTAAAGCGACCATTTTGATGATATTATATTTTCGCCCATTTATCGACAAGCCAAAATGAAATCTAATTTATGCGTTTAAGTAATTCAGATCATTTCCTAAACGATTATGCATTTCTGAAATTCATCACTCTCTTATACGTTTCGAATAAGATCTATGATGACACTCGAGAAATGTGTTTCCAGAATATTTTTCTTGATATTTGGTATAAGACAATGATGCCATAAGTGGGAACCAGTTTTTCCTCTCTGGATAGATGACAAATTAGTTTTATCTAACTAATGTGCTACTTTGTGATTCTTAAATGAATCAAATGGCCAATATACTGTCGTATTTCGTAACAGTCGTTATATTACTTAAATCTAAATCAAGTCAATCCACAAGAAGATTAAGTTAAGCACACTTTGACCCTGACTAGAGATTTTTTGCTCTTAAGACTACTATGCACTGAATACATTTCCATGAATTCCAGTCACCAATGCAGGTCATGCTTATAAATTATAAATAGCCATGATCACACTTTCCTACTTCTTACTGCCTGTGTTTGTTTTCTTTTCACACCACAGTTCATGTTCACACCACCATACAAAACTAGCAGGAACTTCTCGCAAAACTTGCAAAAATAAACCTCCACCGAGAGATGCCGAAATAAATACTGAGGATTTCAGCAGTGTCATCACTTCAGTTGACAAGAATTCTTGAAAGTTCGTCCAGAAAGTATAAATCTACGCAAAATCTCAAGAAGTTAAACTTAAAAGTGACCCAAGGGCTCGACAAATTCGCCCCCACTGGCTTTACTCAACAAAAGCAGTGAAGTAAAAACGTGGAAACATGGGTCACCCAAACGTTTTGGATGTACATTCAATCGACGAAATCATAACCGATGAAAAGGATGAGAAAACTGGGCAGTTTATTACAGAACAAATCATAAACTTCGAGAAATCTGGCCCTTCGTTAAAATCGTGGATGACCCTGCATTCCACATACAAGAAAAATGCTTTTGTTTCCCAAACTCAAGTAATAATCCTACGAAACGTAATCACTGGTCTAAAGTTTCTGTTGGATAACGACATGCCTCATGGTCATCTATCTGAAAATTGCGTGAAATTTAGCAGATCTGAAACCCTCGGAGGTTTCAAGCTCCCTGTCAAAATAAGCTTCGATTTAGACGATGTAAGAAATATTGAAGAGTACAACAACACTGGGCAAAGTACGAGGCAGGCAATCCAAGAAGACCTGTACTGTTTGGGCCACATTTTTTCAAGATTTTGTGACCTGGATATGGACACACAAAAATATTCTCACCGTCTAGTAGAAAACGCTAATGAAATAATTGAGAAGTTAATTAACGAAAAGTACGAGTCCATTCAAGATGTTCAAATGATCCTTAGACACCCTCAAGATAATGTCGGGCTGGGGATGGTTAAAACGCTGTCATTTTTGCGGGACCCTGAAGGGTCATTTCTCTTTGAAGATTTGGAATTTACAGATTGCCTCGGGAGTGGAAGTTTCGGATCTGTCTTGTCTGCTATTGAAGAAATTGGGCCCCAAAAGAGGCAGGTTGCCGTTAAAATAGTGTGGAATCGTGGACAGAATAAGAACTCGTCTAAAGGGAAAGGGGGTAAAAAGGAGTGTAAGATACTGAGAGAGTTCTTAAATATTTACTGGTTTATGATGGGCGAGCGTGAGAATCTTGTCAAGCTGCATGATTTTCAAACGCACCAAATTTCCATTGCGGATATCAAGAAATTGAGGAAGAATTTAGATGAAGAAGTGTATAAAAGAATGCTCGGTAAGTGGTAAGGGTACAATTCCAATAGGGTTTATGAGGAAGAAGACTGCGTCTGAATATCTTACTTAAAATTAAAAGCCCTGTTTAGGCTTCCAATTTAGCTTATTAAGTTCTATATCAGTAATTGACTTTAATGCAGATCTATCGACTTTTTCCGGATTTATCGACGTGACCTACCTAAAAATGGAGCTTTGCGGACCATCTCTAAGAACTTGGCTAGATGATAACTGTGGAAAACCTCCCGATGACAAAGATATAATCATGAAGCAATTGAAAATTATCCGAGACCTAATATCTGCTGTAACCTACTTACACAAGTCTCGGGGGCCGGAAATTAATACCACTGACATCTCAGAAAAAGATAACAGCTTTAAAAAACAATTTGAATTGGAATTCCAGTTCCCAGAAGATTCAATTAATTGTATCGATGGATCAAGAATCCCAAAGAGAATCTTGCATCGAGATATCAGACCAGAAAACATTTTTCTGTCCCTTAGTCAAACAGATTTCACAGTAAAATTAGGAGACTATGGGCTTGGTCATTTGTTACGAACAAATTCCAATATTGCTGGCCCTTCCGATCGTAAGTCCGACAAGGATGGCACTTCTTTGACACGAGGTGAAGGAACACCGTTGTACATGGCTCCAGAAGTTTTATATCCCGGCGGTGAAAGCAACTACGGTACCCAAGCAGATATATTCAGCCTCGGCCTTGTTTTTTGGGAAGTAGTTCAACTAATTAAGAAAGATGATAGGCAACGATTATTCTATGAAATGGTTTATGAGGGGAAGAATGAATGGATAAAGAACTGGCCTGTCGCTTCAAATATGAAGGAAATCATTGTAAAAATGACGAAAAAATCATGTGCCGACCGCCTCGCGGACCTAACTAAAGTGGTTCTCGAGAATGTCAACATCTATCCTAAATCAGGCCGCATGTTGGAATCTATGTTAAGCATTTTGGGCCCTGGGTCAGTAGTAAATTTAGCAAATAGTATTCTCTACTCTGGTAATTTTGTAATATCACAAGATAACGTTACAATTATTGGAGAGGGGATTGAGACGATTTTAGAACCGAACAACGAGGGTGACACCGTCGTTTACATTTCGGGTAGAAATTGCAAGGTGTCCAACTTAAAAATAAATGCACCGAGACATTTCACAGGGATTAAAATTACAAGCTGGAACGAAGATACACGAGCAATTATTGAAAATGTGAAGCTAGAGTCAGATTACAATTTTAACGATTTATTATCTGAGGAAATTCAGAAAAGAGAAAGGAGCGAATGGCTTTGGCCGCTAATAATGTTATCCGGCTCTGGCAACGTTTTAAGAAATGTAACGTTTCAAAACTCGAAAACGGCTCTAGAAATAAGCCACTGTAGTGACAATTTACTTGAAGGTATTACAATACTGGATTGCGTTCATGGCATGGACGTTACAGGAGGGGCTTCGTTCGAACTAAGGGATTCAGAGCTCAATAACGCAGCTTACGGTATTAAGATATACGGTGGAGGCGACATTGTCCTAAAGAACGTAAGCATAAAGAAAAATCAGGACGTATGCAAAGAAAAAGCTTTTGGACTGTATTTAAAGAGAAGGGGTGGACAAATGATCTCGGATTCTATTAGATGTGAAGGGTACTTAGAAAAAGAGGGCGAATTCGCCTTGAAATCCTACTATTCTATATCCAAGACATCCAAGTGTAGCTTTAAGAATTCTAATTTTTTCGGTTTAGTGTATTTAGGGAGGAAATGCAGACGGCATACATTTGAAAATGTTTTCGCGACCAAATTTGAAGTCAAAGGGTCATATCATAAGTTCAAAAACTGCAATGCAACTTTATTCCTCCAAAGGAACTGCAATATCAAACTAACGGATAATCAATTTAGGCCTATTATCAAAGACGTTGAGGATAATGGGGGAGAAGATAGCGACGTGTCCGACAAAATGGTTTATAAACCTCCAGTTCATGAATATGACGAGGATAGTTCCGAAGTTGGATATTAATATAGCTCAAAGTGTGGAAAATTAAAAATAAATCAAAGTTGAGTTTTGTTGAAAGCAACACTTTTACACTGATTCGACTCCGGAAGAGCAGGAGAACCATTCATAAGTTGTATGAATGGAGATGATTCATGATGAGTCTCCTTCCAATTCCAAATGTAAATTCAGTATTTTCTTGTTCGTCAAAAATCGTTTGTATAACTTAATTTGTTTTAATGTCTTCCATTTACAATAGTTCCAAGTTTAGATGTAAGGTCGAAATAGAAGGTCAATCACTGATTCGTAGAATAATCACAAGGTTCATATTCAAACAAAAGCAAGGTGATCAACATTGGGGACTTGTTGTAATAATAACATTATAAATAAATAAACTGATATAAATTATCAATTTATTATTAGTATTCGTTATAATAATGCTATTCTCGAAAGTCCCGGATGCCCTTATTTTTCCAGACTTTTTACGATTTCCCAAAGCAATCCATTTATATATGAATGTGTTGATCATTTATAGTCTCTTATCATCGTTAATTATTGTCAAGTTACACGTATTCAGTACAACCGCAGTTGTGGTTGAGGTTTTCAATAAACTTCAATTCAATTAATGTATTTATTTTTTTTATTCTGGCTTATTTGTCTTTTTTAATGTTTGCTCGGCTTCGCATGGATTATGAATTTGTATTTTGAATGATATTGATAATTTTTGTTATTGCTTTTTTATTGTATGACAAACAGGTCAGCATTTCTCGCATTAACTGAAGGTTGAGCTTGATTACGTTACTATATTCTTTGTTGCAATATCGTCAGGCAAACTATGTGCTATGGTTTTGCAAACCCCTAAAGAAGCTCAATCTCCCCTCCACTGAACCACAGAAAATAATAGTATCGTCGTTAGTACACATATTTAATCGTCTTAGATCTATCTATACTCAAATCCCAAGACATTTTTTTTGCTCCGAACCACTTTACACTAAAAGCATTTCCATGAGTTCCAGTGCAGGTCATGGATATAAATAGCCATGATCACTCTGTCCTTAGCACGTCTGTGTGTGCCTGTGTTTATTTTCGCACACGGTAAATAACAAACAAAACGAGCAAAAATCTCTTGAAAAACTAGAAAAAAAAAACATCTACATCGAAAAATGCCGAAATCACACAGTTCTCCTACAAATACTGAGGAATCCAGCAGTGAAGTTGTAGCCCGTAATAGAAATTTTGCTTCAGATGACAAAAATTCGAGCGGAAGTTCATCAAGAAAGTTTAAAACTACACAAATCTCACAAGAACAGTTAAAAAGTGACCCAAGGGCAATGCAGATGAGCTCAAATTCGCACAAATTACTGGCCCTATTTAAAAAGCAGTAAAGTAGAAACATGGATCATCCAAATGTCTTGAAAGTGATTTCAATTCAAACCATCATCACGGATCTAAAGGATAAGGCAACTGGAACATTTATTACAAAAGAAGTAATAAAATACGAGAAATCTGGCCCTTCGTTAAAATCTTGGATGTCACTTCATTCCAAATACAGGCAAAATGTTTTTGTTTCCCAAACAGAAGTAATAATCCTACAGAATTTAATCGCTGGTCTAAAGTTTTTGCACGATTACGGCATATTACATGGTCATCTGTCCGAAAACTGCGTGAAATTCAGCAAATCTAAAACCCTCGGAGTTTTTAAGCTCCCTGTTAAAATAAGCTTTGATTTTGAAGAGGTGAAAAATGTCGAAAAGTACAACAACACTGGCAAAAGTACGAAGCAAGGAGTCCAGGAAGATCTGTACTGTTTAGGCCACATTTTGGCACGATGTTGCGACCTGGACATGGTCACACAAAAATATTCTCACCCTCTTGTAGAAAACGCTAATGAAATAATTGAGAAATTAATCAATGAAAAGTACGAGTCCATTCATGACGTTCAAGTGGTCATTAAACAACCTGAGGATAATGACGGGATGGTAAAAACGCTGTCATTTTTACGGGACCCGGAAGGGTTATTTTTATTTCAAAATTTAGAGTTTACAAATTGCCTCGGGAGTGGAAGTTTCGGATCCGTATTCTCTGCGATTGATAACACGGTGAAACTGAAAGGGCAAAAGAGGCAGATTGCTGTTAAAATTGTATGGAATCAAGGACAGGATAAGAGCTCGTCAAAAGGTGGTGATGAGTTTAAGATAAGGAGAGAGTTTGACAACATCTACTATTGTGGCCGACATGAAAATCTTGTGACGCTGCATCAATTTAAGGAACACCAGTTTTCGAGTGAGGATATCGAGAAATTAAGGAAGAACATAGATGATAAAGAATATTTAAAAACGCTTGACAGGATTATTGGTAAGGGAACATTTTTAGTCTTGGTATAGTGTATCAACCGTTCTGGTATGTGGTATCATGAAAAACAAGGTACGCAACACACGAAGCGAAGGGCTTGTGAAATCTTTACAGAAATAAGTCGAGATTTGTTCAATGGATTATGATTAAATATTTGTTATTAAACAGCCATTACGCTTTACCATACCTAATGTCTAATACATATAATCTGCATAATATTTTCAATCTTACATTCCGTACAAATTTTGACTATCCCTTAATAGGGTGGGGCATTTAAAACTTTAGAAGCACGGTTCTAAATATAAGTCATAAAAGTATTTGATTTTGCAGAAGCAACAACTTTCTTCGGATTCATTGACATAAGCTATATAAAAATGGAGCTATGTGGACCCTCTCTGAGATCCTGGCTTGATGATAACTGTGGCACACCCCTTGACGACAAAGACCTGATCATGAAGCAACTGAAAATTATTAGAGACTTGATATCTGCCGTAACCTTCTTACACAGCTCTAAACGGCGTGAAGCGAACAACTTCAGCTTCAACCAAAGATTGAAATTATTAGACTACAAAGATGAAAAATCCATCGATTGGGACACGACAGACAACATTTTGCTGCACCGCGATATCAAACCAGAAAACATTTTTCTATCCCTGGATCAAGTAGACTTTACCGTGAAATTGGGAGACTTTGGACTGAGTCGTTTGATACAAGAACAATCCAATATTCACGGAACATCCGTTCACAAGCCAGGCAAGGATGACATTTGTATCACTCAAAGAGTAGGGACGCAGTTGTACATGGCTCCAGAAGTTTCCGAACCGGACGGAAACTACGGTACCCAAGCGGATATATTCAGCCTCGGCCTTGTTTTTTGGGAAGTAGTTCAACTAATTAAGAAAGATGATAGGCAACGATTATTCTATGAAATGGTTTATGAGGGGAAGAATGAATGGATAAAGAACTGGCCTGTCGCTTCAAATATGAAGGAAATCATTGTAAAAATGACGAAAAAATCGTGTGCCGACCGCCTCGCGGACATAAACAAAGTGGCACTCGAGAATGTCAACGTCTATCCTAAATCAGGCAGTATGTTGGAATCCATGTTAAGCATTTTGGGCCCTGGGTCAGTAGCAAATTTAGCAAATACTATTGTCTACTCTGGTAATTTTGTAATATCACAAGATAACGTTACAATTACTGGCGAGGGGATGGAGACAATTTTAGAACCGGGCTACAAGGGTGACACTGTCGTTTACATTTCGGGTAGAAATTGCAAGGTGTCCAACTTGAAAATAAGTTCACCAAGGCACTTTACAGGGATTAAGGTTTCGAGCTTGAACAAAGATACTCTAGCAACTATCGAAAATGTGAAGCTAGAGTCAGATTACAGTTTTAAGGATTTCTTATCCCAGGAAATTCAGGAAAGGGAAAGGAGCGAATGTCTATGGCCACTAATAATGTTATTAGGCTCTGGTAACGTTTTAAGAAATGTAACGTTTCAAAATTCGAAAACCGCTTTGGAAATTGACCACTCTTGCGACAAGAATTTGCTAGAAGGCATCAAAGTCCTTGATTGCATCGAGGGTATAAAAATTTTAAGAGGTGCTTCGCTTGAATTAAAGGATTCCGAGCTCAAAAATGTAATTTACGGAATTAAGACATACGGGTTAGGTGACATTGTTCTGAAAAATGTAAGATTTGACAAGAAACCGGGTGTACGTAAAGAAGGAGCTTTTGCTCTGTATTTAAAACGAAATGGTGGACAAATTGTCTCCGACTCTATTAAATGCGAAGGGTACTTAGAAAAAGAGGGCGAATTCGCCTTGAAATCTTATTCTTTATCCCAATGTTTATTTGAGAATTGTAACTTTCAAGGGTTAGTATATTTAGGGAGGAAAAGCAGGGAGCATAAATTTAATCATCTTTGCGCAACAAAAATTGAAGTTAAAGGATCCGATCACGCGTTCAGAAATTGTAATGCAAATATATTCCACCAAAGAAATCGCAATGTCGAGCTAAGTAATAATCGGTTCGCGAAGATTATCGAATTCGTTTCTGAGGATAATGAGACAGCAGAAGATAGCGATACTTCCTGGATAATGGTACTCGACAACATTTCTGAAGAGGAAGACGAAGAAGACGAAGAAAGTTCCGAGTTTGACAGATTGACTACAGATCAAAGAACGCCACGATAAAAATAAAGCTTTTACAAATATTTAAAGAGTTTTTTTAAATTAAAAACCTACGTATGTTTTATTTACATTCATTCATCGCATTCATCACATAACACACTATACAATTCTATGCATAACACATAATAAATTTCGGCTTCACACCAATTTAGAAATACAAAATAGGGGATGGGGATGGAAATTGGCTAAACATCCATGCAAATTCACATTTGCTTACTTTTTTTATTAATCCTTCCTAAATGCAAAATTTGATTATATTATATTAAATTCAAAATTGAACATTGTCTATGAACAGCCCTTACTTTCGTTTTCTGAAAACTTGAAAACTGACATGCGAATTTGTTTAAATGATCATAATCTGAATTCGACATGATTATTTATTTTTCGACAAAACATGAATAAAACAGAGTTTGTTTACTAACGAAATGATGCGATACAATAATTTAAACTCTAAGTAGATTGTATTAATATGCATGTGTAATGCTGGTTGATAAGTAGTGGGTATAAAAGTAGTACATTCGCCAAGGGCCATACCACGTTGAAAGCACCGGTTCTCGTCCGATCACCGAAGTTAAGCAACGTTGGGCCCGGTTAGTACTTGGATGGGTGACCGCTTGGGAATCCCGGGTGCCCTTGGTATTCTATTTTTTGCAAATTTTATATTTAATACAACACTTTACAGTTTACACCACACGCACTGTCCGTATTCTATTCATGAGCATGAATTTCATATGCTTTTATTTTGTTGGATTAATTTCAACTCATTGTCAGTCCAAATTCAATATGCTTCGTCCTTAGTCCATTTTTTAAGAAAATGGTTACTCGAATTGACATTTGGCATGTTGTATGTGTTTTGAAATGATACAGGTTGCATTCATTGATTTCAAAAATAAAAATACAATTTGGAAACTTCCACTCTTGGATTTTAAAATGCCATTCCTTTCAAGATTTCGAACAAATTATAGTAGGAATTAATGCATGCGTGGGTGAGAGATCAGTAATATCGGCCAATAGAATAGTAGTACCATCGCTTTTAATCATACTCACAGTTTATACTAAACATAGTTTTATCCCAAAAAATAGATTCGAGAGCATTTAAGATAAGTTTTTTAAGCCTTTTCACTACATCCTTTTCATCCTCAAACGTTCTACTAAACAGGTTTGTTGCCTTGTCGGACTAGGAACTGATTTTATAGGATACAATTCAGAAATTAATGAGCAGCAGCAGAGGGCTATTATGGAGAAGATTAGAAGATTGGAGATGATGCAGATTCATTGGCAGATCACGACATTTCGTCTGTCCGCATAAATGTGGGAGTGTTCTCTGGAGATCGTAAAATCCAAGCCTCTCGTCCAGCGTCCGTCGACATGTGTCATGATACATGGACGTCTCGATCGTGACTCGAGGTTATAACTTTATAAGCTGCGTCGCGTCCTACGACGATCCATTAACCCATAAGTACATGAATATGCTAATGATTCTTCCCATGCCATAATTTATGTACGAATTTTGCAATTTATTCATGATCCGGATTTACATATGTTTTACAACACTAAGAGGTATTTTATTTGAAGAGTTCATTCCCATATGAATGGAATTTTGTAGCAATTTGGCCATTCTTCGATTCATCGGGCAGATGGCTTAATCTATATTTGAGAATTTTAGATTAGTATTACATAATGATTTAAAAGCTTTGTTTCATTTAATCCAAGGATACATCAAGACATCAATTTACCGATACCTATTTTCATATCAGCCAAGTCATACGAATAGAACCCGTGTTTTTAAACACTGCTTTAGAAAATCTGTCTTATCTTTAGGTTAGGTTAGGATGGAATATCTGGTATGCTGCAGTTTACATTATATGTATTATCGACGCTGTTGACAGTATTTGGTTGATCTATCTTAATTGAAAATATGTCACTAATAGTTGGGCATTCGCATCGCAAGTCCGTCCCTCTCCATTATAAAAAATAAGATCACGAGCAAGACCATCACGACTCACAATGAAGTCGGAGAAAGTAACGTCATATATGTATATATGACCTGCAACTTTTTTCGTTTTGCATTTTAGACGTTTTTCTAAAAATGTTCCACTACACGCTATAATATCTACATGTGTGGTCACATCTGGAGGCTCGTGGCTTGTTCTCAGCTTGACAATGCCGAATAAGTTCACTTCATTTCGTTAAGTTGATACCAACAATGTATATCAATCAATTTGAGGAAAAATGATGCTTTTAAAATAATAAAATACTCGTGATGACACCTAAATATAAGAATCTGGTTCCTATCCTAAAAGGGACTTTATCAAGGCGATTTGTGATTTAAAAAATCATTTGATTTAATTTGACAACTATTGAAAATATTGTGACAATTAAGGCTCGATAAAAGGAAAATACCCATCATGGAGTAACGGAAGTGAGTCGCTCTGCTACGGTAGTATTATAGCCAGCGGAGTCGGACATTACAATATGCAACCATGATATGATGCCATGAAAATGAATACCTGATGATAATGCAGCTCGAATCTTCCTAAATGGTGAACGGTACTGGCTGCTGTCCAAAAATCACAAAAAAAAATATTTTCAAAAACCAAAACCGTTTCTTGTATGGCTGCGGAACGGCAAAGAGAATGGAATTGAATTAAATGACAGAATAACAGGTGAACCATCAAGCATTACAATTACAAATTAGTCTAGAATAGCAAATAGAATAGCAAATAGTCTCGAGTAAAGTTCCCCCGGAATAAATAAAGTCTGAGGGCCCAAGTTAGCTCTGGATGAGAAATATTGTTAGTTACAGCAAGGTTACTGAGCGGAACCGGATGTTGGGATTGAAGCATAGAATTGGATAGGATTGAACTTGAAGAGAAAGCAGAGAAAGTTTAGTTAATTTCTCCATATGCCCCCAATACGTATCGTAATTCTAATGATATTTGTTATTCTTATAATATTCTATTGTCGATGGCGGGAGTTCCTCATCCTAATTGTTGCCATTCATTCTAAAAAAGTCCAATTCCAGTTCTCAAGTTCTCACTCAAATTCAAAATTCACAATCAATTAATTAATTTTGCTGTCATTCATTCATCAAACTTATCACATCAGGCACGTGTCACGTTTGAAATTCTCGACAATCGACACAATCCATGAACAATGACACATGAATAATGAATATGAATCAACTGTGAACTGATCAGGTCAGTCAGGTAAATTCAATTCAGGTATGAGGTAACAAGTAATAATTTGTAATTTTGAATTTGTAATTCCAAATTCATTTCACATTCATTTCACCTTCACGATTTCACATCGACATCATTTTGCGTTCAATTTTGAATTTTGAATTTGCATTTTTGCATTCATATTCATATTCATATTTTGATATTGCACATTGCTGACTGAGTGATGACTGATCTGACATGCTGACATCATACATCATAAAATCATAATTATGATTATTAATACTCAATACTGACTGTGTACTGAATACATAACACATAATTTCGTTTGTTTGCAAATGTGAAATGGAATGGAATGGCACGATTCTGCATTAAGATCGTCAAGGGTGAAGGGATGGATGAAAATGCCTGGCTGGAGGACTGCATTCATTTTCATTATAAACGCTGAACGCTATCCACTACACACTACTATTGTGTATTGACTGACTATCAAAACTTCAAAATTTCAAATTTTGTTATCATTTAATTACAATGAATTATGATGTCAATGATGTTATTAATATATGATGCGTTGAATTTGTATGTAGTTTGTAGAGTTGCATGATGTAGGATGAATGGATGAATGTATGATTCATTCCACATTCATGTCTGGTGCTTGGTGCATAACGAGTAACGACATTAATATTAAATATGCGGCACTATTGATCTATTTCATATTTGCTATATACAAACAATCAATACACAATATTGAATATGCATGCATAAAACTAAAACTCTTAAATACAAAATATGCTGAATAATTCAATTCAATCTTCAAAGCTTATCCTCAATCCTTTGGATTTACTTTGTTTTAGTTTAGTATGCCTGTAGTAGATAGTAGATGTAGAAGTATGTTATATGGTTAAATTAATATTTTCCTAGTATGACCATGTGCATGACTATGAGGCTATCACAGTTCTCAACAACGAGGAATCATGAAAAATAAATACATGTGGAATTATTTCTCCATATCACATATGTTTAGTTTAATCTTAATTCAATAATAGAGGAACATTAAGAACATTAACTTAAAACTAACCGACCAAACATAGACAGACGAAAAAAAAAACAATTAAGAAAAGACTGGGTTGAGAATGAGAATTGGTTGTCTTGTTTGTGGCTCGTGTTGTATCTTTGTCTTTAGCCTTAGGCCCCTTAGGTAGAAAGTTTTTAACATTTTTGTCGTTGCAATAGACACCCATTGTTACATGAATTGTCGATACGAATGAAACCGACAAAATTTAGATGCAAAATAAAACAAATAGCTAATTTCAGTTAATTCACTAACGAATATAGGTTTGATGGCTGGTGAAATCCGAAGAGGAGAAAACGCCCCTTTGCTACCCTCTTCTACAAGAGGATCTCAGACGAGCGAAGCTGCTTGCAACAGGGTGTGTAATTAGAATTAAATATCATTTTGAATACACTAGCTAATATTTGTGATTATGATTAATGAATTTAATAATTAACTCGTCAACGGCTAGAAAATTGAATTTTTTATGATGTTTTTATTGTATTTTTGTAATTGTAGAGTAGTGGACAATTCTTTATCCAAAGTGATGAAAGAGACGATAGGATGTCAGATTTGGAAGACGAATCGTTGAGATCTTTAAGACGCAGAAGTTATGAAAGCCAAGACGGAGCTGTTACTTCTTCGTCTTTGCCTAATGGTCAAGATGATCGCGTGGGATGTCGAAAAGTTCAACCTGGAAGTCTTAATTTATTATCATCACAGTTTGAGGTAGGGGATGGCAGATGGGTTGACACAAAAATTATAGTGTTAACAACCCAGTCATGAAATCAAATAATTAATTGTGTCTTCTGTCTAAAATGTTCACACCAGAGCTTAGATTATGACGTTTGCGAGAATACTTTGTTAATAGACGAAGAGAGAACCAAGGGTTATCGGTTTATTTCGAAGAAAGATTTGCTGCGATGGATTATCATGATTTTTATCGGAATCATTACTGCACTAATTGCATGCAGTATCGATATTGCCATTGAGGAAGGTACTGGACTCAAATTCAAGATCTTGAAGCAGAAAGTTGATGAAAATGTTACGGATGGGCGTCTAATCATTCCATTTCTGTACTGGGTTTTGTTCAATATTGTTCCAGTCCTAATCGGCTCGTTATTAGTCGTATATATTGAGGTAATAGTTAATTTTAATGTTGTTTAAATATTGTCTTAAAATTACACTTATAATTCCCATCGACCTGTGTTTTGTTTCTTTACTATTAGCCTGTCGCAGCGGGTTCCGGAATTCCTCAAGTGAAGTGCTATCTTAATGGAGTTAAAATTCCACGCATTGTTAGAGTGAAAACTTTAATAGTAAAAGTCATTGGAGTAACATGTTCAGTGATAGGGGGCCTAGCCGTTGGAAAGGTGAAATTAGAAATTGAGATTTTAAATTTTCAAATTAATAATTAATTCATTAAATTCAGACAGTGACAGTAACATCAGTATTAATGCAATCTTATAGGAAGGCCCGATGATACATTCCGGTGCTGTGGTAGCTGGTAAGCGTGATTTTTTTTGTACTAGGAGAGGAGTAAAATGTTATTAAATGTTTCAAATAGCAAATGATCTTAAATTGCATTGTATCCATGAAGCTGGGATATCTCAAGGCAAATCTACTACTCTTCGAAGAGATTTCAAGATCTTTAAATACTTCCGAGAAGATCACGAGAAGAGAGATTTTGTTTCGGGTGGCGCGGCAGCTGGAGTTGCTGCAGCATTTGGAGCACCAGTAGGTAAGTTAAAGTTCAAAGTAGTTGAAGTGGTTATAAAGGTTTACAAAAGCGTAAATATAATTATTATTTTTTCTTCGGTCATTTAGGTGGAGTACTTTTTAGCTTAGAAGAAGGTGCAAGTTTTTGGAACCAAAGTTTAACTTGGCGTATCTTTTTTGGATCGTTGATTTCCACTTTTACATTGAATGTTGTTCTCAGCACGTACCATGGGCGACCAGGTCAGTTAATTATGGTGAAGCCAAGAAATGGAAATTTATGATTTTGGAATATAGAAGGCTAAAATTGTCATGTTCAATGCTTGAGAGACTTGAGACCACAGAATCGTTATATTCGCTAAAGATTTTTGCGTCACTTGTAGACATAGTTCATAGTTCTAGAAAAAGCAATGACGAATATTATTGCATTTTTTTAATACTAGATATAACTCTCTCTGTGTTACAGGGGAACTAACATTTTCGGGATTACTAAACTTCGGAAAGTTTGACAATACAAGTTATGACTTTATTGAAATCCCAGTGTTTATCTTGATGGGCATACTGGGTGGATTACTTGGAGCTCTTTTTAATTATTTAAATTTTAAGCTAACTGTTTTTCGAATACGGTAATTGATATTCGTTATTAATTAAATTAAGCAATACACGTTCTTGTATCTAATCTGAATCGATTATCCTCTGGTGTTTTGCAGACACATAACTAAGCGATATGTTAAAGTATTGGAAACCCTAGTTGTTGCAGCATGTACAGCGACGGTTGGAATGGGAATGATTTTATACACGAATGATTGCAAACCACTTGGAGACGATCCAACTAAATATCCGATTCAGATGTATTGTGGAGACGGTCAGTATTCCGCAATTGGTGCCATTTGGTTTCAAACTCCAGAAGCAAGCGTTCGATCCTTGTTCCACGACCCCCCTGGTTCGTATTGTCAAAATCTATAAATTTTAGTAGCCCTTACAGTTAATGACATATCTTCTAATAGTATAAGTATGTAAGCACATTATATTTGCTTCCAGGTTCTCACAAACTCACTTCGATTCTACTATTTTTTACGTTTTACTTTTTTCTTTCGTGTTGGACGTATGGCATAAGCGTTTCCAGCGGTTTATTTATCCCATCCTTATTAACTGGAGCTGCTTGGGGTCGAGTCGTAGGAATGGGAATGGAATACATGTTTCCAGAACAAGGATGGGTGGATCCAGGAAAATACGCGCTAATTGGCGCCGCGGCGCAGTTAGGAGGTGTTGTTAGGATGACTATTAGTTTGACTGTGATCTTAATAGAAGCCACAGGGAATTTAACATTAGGCCTTCCACTTATGATAACTCTCCTGATGGCCAAATGGGTGGGCGACTATTTTAATGAAGTAAGTTCTTTCAACTACAATATTAGCAACATTTATTTCTTTAGTTTAAATGAAAATGTAATTAAAGCTTTACATATTCAGGGAATTTATGACACTCATATTCAACTTATGGGAGTTCCAATCTTGGGATGGGATCCTCCTCCTCTCTCCCGAAACATTTATGCCACTGAAGTCATGAGTACTCCAGTTGTTACATTTTCTAGTGTTGAAACGGTTGGGAAAATCATTGATGTATTGACAAACGAAACTTACAATGGATTTCCAGTCGTAGATACACCAATGTTTAATGATGGGGTATGGAATGGAATTAAGCAAATCGTTATCTACCTATTTAATTTAGTTGCAAAAAACTATATTCGGTATTTGTACCTTACCTCTAAGAGTATCGCATTTGTTTTTTGCAGAGAATTTTTGGAACTGTTCGTGGAGTAATTCTCCGATCACAGTTAATAGTTATGCTTCAACATAAGCTCTACAATGAGACTGCCGAGTCTTGGAATCACAAAGGCTTCACCTTGAAGTACTTCAGAGATGCATATCCGAGATATCCAACAATACAAGTATGACTTTTATTAATCGATAAAATAATTTCCTGTTGTATCAACAAATATGAAAATGTGTTCCTATCCAATTGAAAATCATTTAATTTTTAGCAAGTTCATGTTTCCGATGAAGAAAGACACTTTACTGTTGATCTGAGACCGATTATGAATCCTGCTCCTTATACTGTGCTACACAACGCATCAATGCCAAGAATATTCAGACTTTTTCGTGGTCTAGGCCTTCGCCACTTGATCACTGTTAACGACAATAACGAGGTTGTAGGAATGATAACAAGGAAAGATCTAGCAAGGTATAGGATGGAAAAACACTTAGGAAAAATGAGATTGGAAGAGCTAACTATTTTGGATAGGTAGATAATTAGTATGCGTGCAATTTTGTGCACAGCAAATAACACCCGGCGTCAATATCATATGAAACTTGCTATTTTGGAAATTCCTAGAACGTCAAACTAAATACTAAAAGTTCGAAGTGTAATAGTCACAGGCAAGTTGTTAACAAAAATACTTACGAGTACGACTAACTTAAAATAGTTTATCTTTAATTATCACAGTTTTGCATCACAACAATACAAAATAAAATAAATATTTGGATACATAATATTGTCTTTACAGCCTTCCTAATTCTTAATTAAAAATTTAATTCGATCTTAATAATACATTAATTATTAATGAAAAGCCTCCATCCAAGCCAGGCCCATAGGGAGAAGAATAGGAACACTGGAAGGGAAACGGTTGCAAGTGTAAAGGCGTACAGGCCTATTGGCATCTTTATTTCATCATCCCAGTCTCCTTGGTCGAAATTGAATAGCGGTAGTTCATCCATTGCTTTGGTTGTACTGAATAATATTCTAAAACATAAATCAGAGTAATCAGGACACAGGAGGATTGATTTTTACATGTCAATTTGATATTTATAAACGTTGATTCATTTTTCATTCATGATTGCATGATTTTAGACTTTTGTTTTGAACTTCAAAGTAAGACAATCAATCCAGTGTCCAGCCACCAACCAGTGAATGAATTGATATTGGATCTTAAATTTTGGGATCATGAAGGAAAATAAAATCCAAATACAAATGAAATATGCAATTCAACATTCAAAAATCAAAATCTTTCGATTCGATATTCGATTCAATTTTTTTTCCTTTTTGGTTTTTAGTTATTTTTCCAAATTCAAAAGTTCAAAGTTAAAAATCAAACCTCTCTATTTCAAACCAAAGTAATTCAGCCTAGTAGTTTCCAACTTTGAAGTTGAACTTGGGGTTTCAGACTTTTAGATTCAGAGTATTCAGACGTTCCGATTTCCGTTCTTTTCTTTGTACTTCCAATTAATTGAATATCGAATGTATCTCAAAGTATATTGCCGCAAAATAGATTTTAAATGTAGATACTGCTTAATCTCTATGCTCAATTTATACAAAAATTGGTGCAGCATTATCCTATTCATTGAAGTCTATAAATATTTCAGAGTTTATTCAAAGTAACTAATTAAATCACTAACAAATTAAGTTAGAATTGAAACAAGAATATTTGTGATAATTAATAATGAAAAATTTCATCTAAACTTTCCGACTATGGATAGTCCATATTATATAGTCCCCAAAATTGAGGCTGCGTTTCCTATGAAATGGAAATGAATAGTCTAGGAAAATGCTAAGAGTCACTTGTCTCTATAATACGTCTGAAACTCTGACTAGGATAATGCCATGCTAGAACTTTATCTAATTCTGTGGATAATGCTGAATAGTGTGAATAGTATTCATACTCCTTTATATCCTACATCTACACACACGTAGGGAAATAATTTAAATTCATCAGATATTTAATCATAAAAATTATTTATGGTAACCGATACACGAAAGTCGATAAAAATCCATATGAATCAGGAATAAAATGAAAATGAACGATTACATCTCAAGATTGCATCTATATCCTTTTCTTCCTTCCATTACGCAGTCACAATAATAATAATAAATTGTAACTTCGAATTGTAAGTATTATAATTCGAAAAAAATATAAATTATCCAAAATTATCTAAATTGTCCTAAAATAAAAAATTGCCTTCCAATAGTTCCACAATGCAATATGCAATCCAAGCTTTTGTATCAAGATGCCTTAGCCTTGAAATTGCTGGTCCTAAGAGGTGTGGCCAAATGGAAGGTTTTGGCCGAAAGCTAACGGTTTTTCAAAAGCCCTTGATTTGGCCTAACCTGTGGGAGCCACCGTTGTCAAGCACCCTTGCTGCCATTAGATAATCGATCAATCAGTAAGTTGCTATGGCGAACAAAATGACTTGTTTCCCGATACAACTTTTTTTACTTTCTCAAAAAGGGAGGCCACCAATCTTCTTATCGATTCATCCACCTATCTGCTCGAGAGAAGCTACTCCAACTTCTTGGAATATTCCTCTCTCCACAACAATCATATCATTACTTGAATCACAGTTCGAGACGTCGAGGACATGTTGGGGAAAGTAACTTGTCGTCTTGAGAAACCAGCGGACCGGAAGAATAAATCGGACTGGGACCATTTCACCTGGAACTTTGCCAATCTTGCGGAACAGCAGAGGGAAGACACCCTTCGAATCCGACATGAAGGACGTTCTGTACGAAATGAATCTGGAATTCAAGCCCGTTGGGATACGTATAGGAACAACAACCGAATTCGGGATAGGATCGGGGAAATTGATAACTGGAGGGTGGCTTTGGAGCAAACCGTGTCTGCAGTTGACCTGGAGGTGAAGAAGTTAGATTCAGCCAAGGAAGCTGTTGAACAAGCTATTGAAACCAAAGTCTTGGACTTGGACATTGTGAATGAGATCATGAGCATCCGAGAACAGCGTCGTGGAAATGACTACGTCATGGACGAAGCTCAGCATGAATTGACCAAGGTTATTCGATATTATCGCATTTTTATATTAATCCCCCAGCCTCCTGTTCAGCCGTTAACGGTCCAAAATACTTTTTTTTGTAGGAAACGTGTCTGATAAAAGATGCCAGAAATATGCTTGAGAAAAAGGGACAAGAAGCATGGCACCAAATTGCTCGGTTACAGGAAGTTCGTCAACACATTTTGCGTGACTTGTCCGAGAAAATTATTGCATTGGATATTGACCGTTATCTACTGAATCTGAACGAAAGTTCAACCGAGATTGCATTTCGACCAGATCCTCTTCGTGTTCCTAAAGGTATGATGACACCTCAAGCCTGGGAGGAGCAAAGTCGGTACAATAAACTACGAGCTGATAATGAACTGGCGAATTCCACAAAACTTCGTGAAAGCATGTTGCTGACGATTGATCAAACCTATAATGACCTCAAGTCTCAGAGAGATGTAACTGATTTCGCCATGAGAAAGCGTCTCCATGAAATGTCCAAAAGCGCTGATGACCTTCAGCATCAACGTCAAAAGGTCCTTCTGAAAGACTTAACTATTACCTAGATAATCGGAGTTTTAACAACATTTGCTGATTGGCTCTAATGAAATTAAATTTTTCAGATTCTTCAAGAAATGTGCAAGGTAGAGATGGAAATCAGAGATTTGGAAGATGGTCTCATGGACAAGACAAACAAAATGAAACTAGCAGAAACGCGATTGGAGCATCGAACTTATCGATATGGGGTTGAATTAACTCGGGACGATGCTCAGTATGGCTTGACACAGGAAGTTCTACAACTACGAGCAGCTCAGAAGGCGTTGCAGGCAAAGGTTAATGACGCCAAGAAGGCTCTTAATATGCTTCAAGGCTTCCTCCAAACACTTGAAAGCGAAATTGAAAACAAGAATGAATCAAAAGTGATTGAACAAATGGCGTTGGATGTTCGGGGACGCGTTGCTGCATCTGCAGAGACACCTCTAACCAAGACAGACAGGAACATTGCACTGTCCGCGACAATTCCTGTTCCAGAAGATCGTCGACGAGTTACTGGGGAACTTGGACGAGGTTGTTGAGATAATAGGTAATACACTTTTCTCAGAAAGTCTTACAACAAACCATACCTCAACCATGTCATATTGCATTGTTCACATTCTGACATGTTAAATCTCGTTGGAGATTTTAAAACTATTTATTCTTTCATTTTAGCATTTATCGAGCATCGAGTCTTCAAAGTTCATCTTAAATTCCATCGATATCCAGAGTTAAGTATTCAATCAATCGGAGCCTCAATATTCATCAACTGTGACCGATTCTTATATTCTAAAAAAGCTCGATAGTACTTAAATCAAATTGTGAAAAATACTAAAACACCCTACGCGCTACGCAATGAAAAGACTCAAATCGAATTTATCGAATACATAATAAAATGTCTTAGAATTTACTCGTTGTATGATATCATATGTTCCCTTGCACCGTAAAAAATCTATATGGAGTCATGAAATGACACCAATGATTAACTTCATTGTGCATAGCATTGAAAGTATTTGAATGAAATTGAGAATGCTAATGTTGGTCAATGGTCGTTTGCTTGATAAATTGATAAGAACCCTTGATTTGATTACATGTAAGCTCAAATTCTCATTTAAATTGATCATAATCCTCATCTTCTTGGCTTCATGCTTGATTGAATTTAGATATCGATTATCGAGTTTTCTTACGATTTACGAAGGAAAATCGACAACTCGGTCTAATGTAATGCACTTGCACGAGCACCCGGAAACAGGACACTCAGGCTGGATCCTACACAACAATATACAAATTGCAATTTAATCATTTTTCATCGAGCCCGTGGAAAGAGATGAAATACATCGGGCTGGACTTACTGAAACCAATGTTGAAGATGAATAGTATGACCTCCATGTTTACAGGTTTGACACCAAGTGTACCATGAAATTGCTTCTGACGATGCACCAATGGTCAAAGGCATAAAATTGGGCTCTTTTTCACTCCCTAATATTGTTCCCATATGCATCAAACAAATAGAACACCTTGGCAGTGGTTTGCGACAGCTTGGACAACAGGATAGCTATTTATATCAATAAAAATCTATGAAAATTCTTGTGCATCGATGAAAATCATAAAAAATTACATTTTACCTTACCTTTATCTTAGCACTAGAAGTCGAAAATCTTGAATACAATTGTGCACTTCTGGCCAAGCTTGACATGCCGGATGTTGAAATACTCTTCCCACAAAAATTACATGAGACTGACACTTCTGGCTGAGGAACTAAGGACGGATTATTCGTATTTTTAATAATGTCGAACTCTGCTCTTTGTTCCCAGAGCTTCCAGGAGTCCAGTACCTCTCTAAAAAAATTATTTGATTGATATTATATCGATTATATTGGCACACAAACAATTTTGGATTGCAAAAAACTGAATGCTCTTGATTACCTATATCGTTCAGTCCACAATTTAAGAAGTGAGCTACTGGAGATTTCCATGGCCATCGTTCTTACAACAAGCACTGCCACCGTTTGTACATCCGCAGTTAAATCTAAATATTTCTGAAGCAACGGGAAAGATTGTGGAGTCATCCCTTGATATAAAAAATAGTATATTTAATTATTTAATACGAATTCAATAGCTAGTCATTTACGTATAGATTAAAAAATAATATAATATACATATACTCAATGGGAATATTTTCTCCTTAAAACTACTAACCAGTTAATAATATCGCTTCCAGATTACCCTTTTTTACCATCTCATTAGTAAGTTCTTGAACAAAACTTACGAGCTTTACATCGGGGAGAAAGGAACATGCAAACCCCACTCTGTCAGCGACCGATAACTCGGATTCATTCTAAAACAAATAAAATTATATCAGATTAAAATAAATAACCTTCCAGATTAGGGTAACAAATGACTAAACTTACCAATATTGTTTCATAATTATCTGTTTCCGTTAAAAATGCGAAAATAGCACGAATATATGGATCCTCTAATTGACGGGAGTTTTTTTGAGCTAGATCTCTCCACAACGAGCTTCTGTCTTCTGTAAAGCCGGCTATAGCCATTGCTACTATTGAATGATTGGCTTCATTTAGAATGTTTATGCATTGGCCAAATCGTAAGTGAAATAATGCAATTGCAGCTTTTCTGGTAGAAGGATTATGAGCATCGCTCAGAAATTCCGAATCCCACCCGCACAATTGCTGAACAAATGTTCTTTCTTCGCTTCTGCAATTAAAATAATATCAAACTAGACTTACGTACAATCTTAATGTAAATTTCTCAGTTCTCATTGGCCTTTTTAAAAATTTAATATACCTGAATGTTTTGCTGCTGTGTAAATCGAAGGAGTTATTTTGAATGACTTCAGACTTTAAAGGACCTCCTGTGGAGCCAGACGCCGAATCGATACGCAAAACAGCTCTTGCTCCAGGAAATTTTGTTGTTCCTACAGAAGTAACGCGCGTTTTCTCTTTCTCTGTTAGGATTTTGCAATAATCCAGCCAATTCCACAAGTTTTTTAACATCAAATCGTCTTCCACCAGTTTTCCATTATCTGCAAGAACAGACTGTCCAAAAATTGATACCAAACTAATAATTATGTAACCAATTAACTATTTATGCAAACTACGGCCATAGATCATTTTAAACATCAAAATAGCAATTAGCAATCCTCAATACCTGTAGACCATAGCTGTTTATTGCTCGTTGTTTCATAATAATTGATATATCATTTAAGGTGGCGTAGAGTTCATCAGAGTGGTCAATGTATTGAATAATTTTTTTTCCATTTGACCAGCCCAATTTTGATGTAGAAGACCAATTTAACGTAATTCTTTCAAATACAACTGAGTTCCATAAGATTCCTAAATAATAATGTAAAACGTAAGTAAATTCATGTTCAATATCGCAACACACGATAGAAATTTTTATCTTTATCCTTTTTTATATTCATATAAGAAAATACCTGAAGAAGTACTAGTAGTAATAAGATTTTCATGATTCGGGTGCCAGGAAAAAGCGGACAACGACACGTTGGAAGGAAATACATCTTCTGAGTATGCCGGAGAAAGCCTTCTTTCGAGAACTGCTGGTTCTCCTTCTTCAGCTGATAGAGCTGCATGATGAACATCGTGGAGGGCTAGATAAGATGAATCTTTTTCTAGGCAAGCTAAAAGTCCAGATCTGCATGATAAAAAAGGAGTCAATGAATTGTCGAACGAAAGCGAAGCAATATTCCAATGCTTGTGAATGTTATGTTAAAATTACAACCTTGTCGGACACCAACCAACTTTAGTAATGGGCTTGGAATGATTCAGAACAACAAAAGGTTTTTCAAAGTTTCTCATGTCCCACACGAAAACTTGATTGTCCGCAAATGAAGCTACTCTGTGATTGCAACTAGGGCCATCCACACTAATCCCATTCACTGCTTTGGTCAATGCAGTACTTCCCAATTTCGGTTGAGAATCTATCGAAAATATTAGTATATATTGAAACATTTTGTTCAAATACGAGTAATATACGATGTCCAAACGAAATATATAAATAATACCTCTCAAGTCAAAAAGTTTTATGTGTTTCCCATTCATCCCCACTAAAATAGACTTGGCTTGAACCCATGCTACGGATTGAGCAGTTTCATTCGTACCAAGTTCTACCACTGGCCGAATAAGATCCGTACTGAAACCATTAACAGATTTGCTTCCTGCTGTTACGTCCCAAATTGCTACTGCATAATCGGATCTAGCTTTTTCGAATCCTGCAGCTAACAGATTTGGAGAAGCCTTATTCCACTGCAAACTGTGTACTTGACGTGCATGTTTCGGGGCTTGAAATATAAATGAACAATTGCACTAATCTTAAGTAAAGGTATTTTACTAATTTCTGGTCGAAGATAACATCATGAAACCAATAATATGTAAAAATAGACAAATAAAGGGAATAGTAAAACAGAAATTAGTAAATATTGTGCAAAAAGTTATACCAACCGAACTCTTTGCCGATCATGCTAGTCCCGAACGATGTTAAAATAACTTTTCCATTAACAAGACCTACTGCAATCATACCCTCTGCATCTGCACCAGGGTACAGATCAATGGCTTTCATATAGGGAAAATCGGCAATTTTCGATACTATTGCTGCGGCCTTCGACTCTGAAAGTCTCATACCTATACAAAAGTAAAGTTAAAGAATTAAGAGCAGTTGTAATTTAAAGGAATCAACATCTCATTAACAGTAAATAATGCATACATCCGTGTCGCAATTTTCCAGCCGTACAGTCTTCGATTTGATACAAAATGATTTCTTGATTCCATGTAACTAAATGGTCCAGTCTTCTGGGGGACCATTGGAGGTCCATTTTGGTTATCTCTTATGTCACAGTTCACACTTCGGACTGGATAGAACAGAATATACAGAAACCTGAATGAATATCCAATAAAACTTTATAATCCCATCCCCATCCAAACAATCCAATCTAAACTACAGTAAATTCAAGATTGTTTATTTCTAACAGTTTTATATTTTGTTAGGGTACCTTACCTTTGTTTTAAATTCGTTGATTTGTGATTCGTTGTAGGTTTGTTTGAGGTTGTAGTAGCTCGGCTTAAGAAATTCAAAAAATTGTAAGAAAGCGTTAATAAATGGAGATAACCAAAACTACAATGGATATGCTATAAACTTAGCATCAAAATAATCTCAACTTCAAGCTTCATTCAATAATTCAATCTTCAATATCCAGCTTTCAATTCAAGTCATCCTCATTCATTTTCATACTCTTCTTCAACTCATCCCAAATCCCAATGAAATTCCCAAAGTATGAAGTAAACACATTTAAGACCCAACAACATTGCCGGGTTGAAATTGAGTAACCTGACTGAACGGTCATCAAGTGCGTTTCATGTCATGTTATGTTCCATAGTCCCACCCCATCCCATCCCATCCTATAATTATAATTAATACAATTTTTCCTTTCCACCTTATCGTCTGTAAACCGGATATAGATCTAGATCTAGTTCTATCATGCAATGTCTAAATTACATAAACTGTGAATGAACCGATTGCTTAAATGTATGCGTATGTAAGATACAAAACTATTATTTTAACTTTTAACCATTCGAATACGAGCCTCAAGGCTTAATAAATGATATTTGTACATTGTATTAATTACTGAAGAAAGACTACCCATTTCTTACAATTTAGGAAGTGAGGAATTCCTTATTCCGGTGCGGTGGCTTATAATATCATTACATCAATGTTTACGGTAATTAAATAGTCCGAAAGGATCATTCACTTATCGTTATTACTAGCTGATACTAATATTACACTATATTATTAACAATTACCCCATGTAATTATAGAAATAATCTTATCCCACTAGGCCCAGGATAAGTAGCTAATGGTGCTTAAGAGATCATTAACAGAAAATAGCCAGTTTCTTCATTCATAATTACAGAATTACACAATTGCAAAGCCTAGTATATAAGAGCTGCACAACCGAGACAGAATTCATCAAATCTTCGATCAGTATTGAACATCCAAAGCTCGATCATATCCTAAACTGCTTTTACAAATAAGTAATAATCATGAAGACTCTAATGATTGTCTTTGCGCTATTTTCAGTGGCCGCAAACGCAGCAAGCAAACGGCCATACGAAGACAGGTTTGTGAATTTTGGAGTGTACAAAATTGAAAACCGTGCGGTTGTTGGGGTAAGTTCGAAACAAATCGGTTATGATTGTTAGTTTTAATAAATGGCCGATGGATATTTTGGTAAGACTTGTATTTGGTCCTATAGGTTCTGAGTTTCAATAGAACAAACGTTAAAGTGCCCCCAACGACCGAGGAGTTTGATGATTCCAATTCCGGCCAAAGATGGAGATTGGACGAATCTTGTAAGTTGCTTTAATATAATTATAAATTGAAAGTTTCAAATAAAATTTAAAAAAAATATTAAGGTATATAACATCTCACACTTTAAATTTTCCAGCATTATTCACTGCATTCCAGCTCCGACCAACCACTGATGAGAAGTATGTTTTGGAATATCAAAGTGATGGAGGAATCTTAAGATGGGTAATTAATCAAATTACTAAATCAGTAAATTATATACCAAGTACGAACAAATTGTCTGACCTTTAAAACATTTTGATGTAACAGTTGGCTTCATTGGGATGGGGGCAAAACAAGTTGTGGTACTTGCAAGACGCTGGAGACGGTTTTACCCAGATTAAAAACAAGCACAATGAAGTCTGTCTTGAATCCAAAGGGTGAGCTATATAATCTATCATAAATACCAGTTAATTAGATTAATTACACTTAATTTTAATTTTAAAATTGAATGTTATAAAAATCCCCAGGATTGGAACCTTCGCAGTAGCAGATATCTGCAACAACAGGCACGAGCAACAGTGGAAACTTGTTTTCACTTCATAAAAATGTCAAATTATTTCAATGTTTGATTGAATTTCATCCTGGAATAAACTAAAGTTTAATTTACTTTGAAAACTATCCGTTGTATTTGATGTTTAGTAACTATCAAATTGTTCAATTGTTTATGCATATCCAGATTATCATTTAACTACATCAAGTAAAGTAAACATGCATTTTTAGAATGACGTATTTCATACATCATACAATGAATGTATCTCAGTTCAACAAATTTATTGGGGAATTAAGGAACCCACAAACATTTCGTTCACATCAGAAATAAGAACGCACATTGGTATGAGTAATTAAAATTAACAACATTAACGTTTGAATTGGGTTAAGTTTCGAGCAAACACAGAATGGTAGTATGAATAGGTAAGTGTTGTATTATTGACGTCCTTTCAAAACTTAACAGGATCCATCAAATGTAACCAGGTTGTAATTTTATTCGTCATCTGTAAAAAACGCATCCGGTTCTTCTTTAATGGCATCCTTAAATCCCTTTCGTTTCATTAGGCTCCCCACGTTGCTTAATAAAAACAATTTCACATCGATTGTACAACCTAATGCAAGCAGTCATTGATGCAGGTTGATTTATCTTAACTTTCATGACCATTACCTTTTGCAATAGTTGTTGATGCTTGACTTCACATTTTTCTCGGCGTTGTGACGATGTGCCAAAACAGCCAGGTCTCCGATGTTTTCATCTGCGGCGAATTTCATCAGCGCGTTGAAGCAAAATGCCTTGAGATCAGGGAGGTCAAACTTGTCAGCAGCTCGTACCACTCCGGTTAAAATTAGGTGATTGTCCAGAGGTTTCACGTTTCCAGAATAAATGTAATCAAGTACGATTTCCAAAATATCAGGTTCCACTTCGGGTATTGAAATGCTGGAAACCGATTGCTCACGCTCCGATGAAATGTCTCCTCCCGCTGTACTTGAATTGCAAATGGTCGTCTGTGAATTATTTTGTTTCGGCAAAGCCATCGGAACATCGAACATTCTGGCAAATGCTCCGCTTCTAGCTAAAAATATAATTTAATTACTATTATCAATATTCTCCAAATTTATTAATTAGTGTACACTACTAAACTATGACATGTATTCAGGCGAGATCATGATCGGGGTGACTTGTGATTGTGATTACCCCAACTTCATACTTAACGCATTATAAAGCGGAGGAGAGGTATGTATGTGTGTCAGAGAGGAGTGGATCCGCACCGAGAATTCCCACTGCCTACTATAACATGCACGGGATAGGTGAGAGTGTGAGAGAGTAGCAGGCGAATGCTCGGTATACTTCCTTCCTATTATAACATGCATGGAATAGGCGAGAGTGTGAGAGAGTAGCAGGAGGATGCTTGGTATACTTCCTTCCTATTATAACATGCATGGGATAGGTGAGAATGTGAGAGAGTAGCAGGCGGATGCTCGGGATACTTCCTTCCTATTATAACATGCATGGAATAGGTATGTGTGTGAGAGAGTAGCAGGCGGATGCTCGGTATACTTCCTTCCTATTATAACATGCATGGGATAGGTGAGAGTGTGAGAGAGTAGCAGGCGGATGCTCGATATACTTCCTTCCTATTATAACATGCATGGGATAGGTGAGAATGTGAGAGAGTAGCAGGCGGATGCTCGGTATACTTCCTTCCTATTATAACATGCATGGAATAGGCGAGAGTGTGAGAGAGTAGCAGGCGGATGCTCGGTATACTTCCTTCCTATTATAACATGCATGGAATAGGCGAGAGTGTGAGAGAGTAGCAGGCGGATGCTTGGTATACTTCCTTCCTATTATAACATGCATGGAATAGGCGAGAGTGTGAGAGAGTAGCAGGCGGATGCTTGGTATACTTCCTTCCTATTATAACATGCATGGGATAGGTGAGAATGTGAGAGAGTAGCAGGAGGATCGGTATACTTCCTTCCTATTATAACATGCATGGGATAGGTATGTGTGTGAGAGAGTAGCAGGCGAATGCTCGGTATACTTCCTTCCTATTATAACATGCATGGAATAGGTATGTGTGTGAGAGAGTAGCAGGCGGATGCTCGGTATACTTCCTTCCTATTATAACATGCATGGAATAGGTGAGAGTGTGAGAGAGGAGTGGATGGTGGCCCTAGGGATTCCCACTACCTACTTTATCATTGACGGAATAGGTAAGTGTGAGAAAGAGGAGCGGACGGGTCCGGCCCGCCGGCCGATGACGTTAAACGATATTTGAAGTCTTGGTAATTAATACAAAGAAAACAACGACCAAGATTACCTGCCAAGATCAACTTGTGGGCAGGAAACACCTTTCCTCCACATTCTACGTGAATATCTGCAGTACCGGTGGCAGTTCGAAGTCTCCGCATATCGGTTGTCATCAAATTAGCGAAATCACTCCTTTCCTGTTTCAGAGCTTCATTTTGGCTTTGCTGAGGAAAAGCGTAGATTTCGAACAGAACTTGAGTTCTGAGTGTATTATCTTCCAAAAAGATGCTCTTCTGTGCATATAATGTGTCAAGGTCAATAACGTCGCCCCATCCAAATTCTGAGCCTTTTTGGAAGTCCCTAAAACAACCTAAATACAATTAAATTAACAACTTCATCATCGGATTAAAAGACTTAAATAAAAATAAAACACTGGAATCATATTATAAACATTCCACACTGATTTTAAATAGATATGGGTACGTTTTTTCTGAAGTTCTCGACCACCACTGCCAACAATTTTGAATGTGAATGCCACATGAATCGTTTTTGTATCAGATGTATGGATCTTTTTAAGAACCACATTCCAATTTAATATCCCAGTACCAATGGATTCGCTCAGTTTAAAATACCTGTATATTAGCAGATAACACAAATACAACTTTAAAATTTCACTTACACCGGCAGACCGGAACTGTTGCCTTAATGCAACATTCCATTAATCATATCATTCCTTGGGGTTTCCTAAACCCCCGTTGTTTCGAAGCAGCACAACTCACCATTGGGACTTCAAGCCCATATCTCCTCCAGCAGTAATTTTATCCGATTTCAGAATCCTAATTTTTCCGGCGTTGGCAACTGGCCCTAACGCACCCTTCGGAATCATATGAAAATGTCGGTCAAACTTGGGAATGTCCCACTTCCACTCATAGACCATCTTACTGGGTGGCTGAATCTAAAAAAAAAAATCCAACTATGCATCCACTAGTAAAATGTAAAATTGAGTAACAAAGTAAACAAAGGAATATTTGAGAAATTAAAAAGAAAGAAAAAATTTAACTGACCATTGTCTTACGGCGTATCTGAAATTCGTTTTGCAATTGAGCGTTGTTCAGAAAATCAGATGACGACCCTACTTTGGTTTTAATGCTTTCACATTCGCTGGGTGTTTGACTTTTTCCATTGCTGGAATCTGACAATGTCCCCTTCTTCGTCAGTTCAGTTTCTTGTTCTTTCGTTTTGAATTTGAACATTTTCAGGGAAGTAGATGTCGGACGCTCCACTGATAAATAGATGAAATAGAACATAGCGGATAAAGTTTGATCTTTGACCAATTTTTAAATTTTAAGTGACATACGATACATGTGATGTGATATGTGATGTGCAATGAATGCACAAATAAATAAACCGTCCAACGAATGTACTGATGTATCGTAGATATAACGTTTTTATACCGTTTCATACACATCGAAACATGTTCACAGTGAACACTGTGTTTTAAAATATTAAAAATGCATGAAATATCGAAAATCTCACATTGCCCCAACCATAGAGCAAAATTACATACGTCATTCGAAAGCCCTTGATCATAGCTTTCGAATGACGTATCACACATATATGTTTGTAATTTGACCTCTTTGACCCCTCCCCACCCGTCAGGGGGTGACCCCACCCCAAAATCATATACACTGTTGAATAGCCCTTGACAATAGCTTTCCATCGATGTATCACACATGGGAGGTTGCTATTTGAAAAATGTTGACCTTTGACCTGCAGGGCCCCCAAACGAACTTGACCTCCGCTTGGATGTCCTCTATAGATATCCGAAAGAAAAATTTCAAAAAGTTAAGCCGTTCTCGAGTTATCGTGTTTACGGACGGACGGACAGACGGACGGACGGACGGACACCAGACCATTCGCATTATGTATCTACGATACATAATAAATGCAATTTGACAATGTACAATGACAGGTCGATGGTCGATTGCAGATTGTGGTCACACAGTTTTGCAGGTTCACGGTTTCAGTGCCAGTGAACGTGAACAATAGTGGAGTGTGCATTTCTCTTGCACTCTTGCTCGGGTTTTGGTACAGGATCATGTGCAATGTTAACATGTGACATGATATTGGATATTATGATAAGATATTCAATATTCAAATTTGAAATTGAAGTGCAGGTGCAGAGCAAGAGGCAAGCAAGCGCACATATAACATAGCGCAAGCAAAGACCAAAGACCGTCGACTGGATAGAATGGATCAATTGATTTGACCGTGAGACCTTCCCCGAACGGCAGGATCGCTGAAACTTTGTTGACGGTTTACTTGCTATTATGTATTACCTCTTAAGAATGATTTAAAGGAATTCAAACTTTCCGACTCTGCTGGGTCGTGAGATTTAAATTTTGTGGCCCATAAAACTAACTACTATATTGCATATTGTAAGATCAAAGATTGCAAGGTTGACGAAATAACTGACTCAAAATGTTGTTAAGTATTGATAATTAGTCAATGAATGAGATCCCGATCCCGGCATAGATAGCTCAAATCTGAAACCCTTTCTCCCTTCTCCGTCAAAACTGCAAGGGGCTGGGGCTGGCTGGATAATCCATAAGCCATAATCGGGGGCTGGATAATTGGAGGCTAAAAAGTAGAGGGCTGGCGCTGGAGAATGGGGGCTAACAAGGGAAGTAATCGAGAGTGAAATTCCAGAATCGTCTGATTTTTTTACAGTTGAAAATACAACTAATAGGAACTACAAAACCGTAAAAATTATCTGCCCTAATTCATCCTGATCTTGATCATATTTAAAAAATTATGAAATAAAATAATCACGAAAATTGACATTTTCAAACCGTCATAAAACAACGAATTGTGGATCGATTTTCAAAATTTTTC
This sequence comes from Desoria tigrina, assembly GCA_906901685.1. Taxonomy (NCBI): domain Eukaryota; kingdom Metazoa; phylum Arthropoda; class Collembola; order Entomobryomorpha; family Isotomidae; genus Desoria; species Desoria tigrina. The sequence goes on from CAJQTU010000142.1 coordinate 10,660,637, forward strand.
GAGTTTTGTGATCCTAAAGAGTTGATTTTCAAGGAATTTCAAATATTTTAATTTAAAAAAAATATTTTGAGTTTTTTTAAATTTTCGAAAAAATCTGGACGCTCTGGATGCTTGAAAAAAAATTATTTTTTTTCGATTTTTTCCAAATGTTCAGTTCTTTAGATTTCCTTGAAAATCAACTCTTTAGGATCACAAAACTCGAAAATTTTGAAAATTGATCCACAATTGGTTGTTTTATGACGGTTTGAAAATGTCAATTTTCGCGATTTTTTTATTTCATAATTTTCAATTTTTTAAATATGATCAGGATGAATTAGGGCAGATAATTTTTACGGTTTTGTAGTTCCTATTAGTTGTATTTTCAACTGTAAAAAAATCAGACGATTCTGGAATTTCACTCTCGATTACTTCCCTTGTAAGAGGTAGAAATCGTAGGTTGGGGTTGGGGGCTGGCTAAGGTGTAAGGCTAAAGGCAAAAGGTGAAGGGTCAGTCCACTACACAGCACACAGTCGGAAGAAAGAAGGTCACGTCACGTTCTCAACGTAGAACGACTGGACGTTGAACTGAACGTTAGAATTTGACCGTACCTGCTTTGCTTGCTTGACCTTGTCTGTGTACTGTTGCCGGTCCTTCCCTTTCTTTGTCCTTGTCTTCAAGCGCAGTAGACACTGCGAGTGTCCCTCTTGTGGTGAGGTGTATTTGGTAGGACGAAAAGAGGTCTGTAGAATCCCATTCTACAGACGATCTCATCGTCTACAAGCGCAGCGTTACGGATGTAGCGACTGTAAATGAAATGGTAAATCTGAATTCAGAGAAGTGCGTTTCTGCTTGTTGAGGCTACCTCAACTCACTAGCTTAGGTTGAGTTAGACTCAACAACGTTTCTGCCTGTGGCCTGCCGTTTCTTTGTGCTTTGGGTTTGGGTCTTGTCTAAACTTTGAACCTGTCTTGTCTCTTGTCCTTGCCTGTGTCCTGTCTGAGTTCAGAGTTCTAGAACGAATCCCGATATTTGATTTTTGATATTCCTGATATTAAAATACAATATTTAATAAATACATTCAACATTGAATTTTAAATTTGATTAAAAAAACGACTGCTTGACTGCTTCTCCGCACCTGCAACGTGAGTGAGACGCGATCGATCGCGAGGCAAAGAAAGGGTGTCCAAAACACGCGGTTTTTAATTTCGTATTCAGTCAGACTTTTCTCTATGTCCTATTTGTTTTCATACATGAAAACAGATGGTATAATAGTCGCAGAGTAGCATGAAAAGGAGCATTCGATTGAAAGTACAATTAAAAGTAACTGGCAACTCTGGAGAAACGTTTCTCCATAAACTTCGATTTGTTTAATTTTTATGCGAGGTACAACTTTAGTTAGACATATGCAAATGAGATTGTTATTATGAAAAAGTAGAACAATCAATAAAATTGCGTTTTTTTCATGGGTCGTGGGTCGTGGTAGGAAAAGCTGAAGCGAATTTATCGCCATTGGAATCTGATTTGGGATATAGGATATAATAATAACATTACACTTTATTAATTGCATACGAAATAAATATATTAAAACAGACACCCTTTAAATGCAAAAATTCATTGACTGACTGAAAAGATTCATATCCATTCCTAAGTCGGATTTCGTGGAGACGTAAGCAGCTTCTAAATCAACAGGTTGGACTTGACCGTGCGCTGCAAAATAAAGGAACACGTTTTAATTACCTCTACATAATTGAACAGGAACAACTGGATTTTTTCGAAACAATTCTTAAACCCGAATATTTTAAATGAGATTCCATGGTTCTAAAGGTATCTATTACCGTTGCCGTTAGGACTGATTGTGATTTGGGAGTCTTCTTCTGTTCCTCTGCTTTTTGTCGTGCGATTTCCTTTGCTGCCTTTGTCTCTGCTTCTTGCCTTCTTTTTTCGCTAATTTTTTCCTCCTCCATCATTTCTTGAAATATGGTCATTAGGAACTCGTCGTCCACACCAGCGGGTCTAATGGGCTTCCCTATCAGACTATTCCTAATTGGGTCACCTACCCCATCAATGGGGAACTGGACAGACCGTTTGACAAAACCAGGCACAACTGATGGGTGCCGGTCGAACAAGTAATGGTAAACGGCGATTAGAAAGTTGATGCTGAGCATGCTAAATTAAGTGGATAAAAAGCTCAATAAGTTCCGTTTATGGATTTGGCCAAATGCACATGGAAAATTTCAATTGTTGTGTTGTATCTCTAAAAACTAATCAATACTTACTACGCCAAAGCTGAAAGTATCCCGAAACCGCAGAGGACCAAATAAAATTGGCACAGAACTGAAAATACGTCATGGTCGCCCTCAAAGTTGCTGACAAATATAAAAATAGTGTTTGTTAAAATCATTCAATTTAAGACAGATTTCAAACTCATTAATTAACACTTAACAAGATCTGAAATCATTGTGCATTGGTCTATTTCTATGCAACTAATTAAATTCAGACTGAATATGAATGAAAGTATACGCAATAATGCGCTGTGATGACCGTATACGTGGCGGATTTTATTACCTCGCTCAAAGCAAAAATAATAGCATTTGCTTAATTTAATTAATAGAATAGGTCAGGCAAGCTTACAACCACCCAAATACTAATTCCTTGGTATCTTCGTCATCTATGAGTTCCACTTGTGTGTCGTACATTTCTTCAAGCTCATACTCTTCCATTTTGAAAATTATTGATGATTTCTTGAGGTTTTTAGATATGTGCAAGCAAGGTAGGTGAATTGAATTGATATAGAGAGGTAACGACACATGGAGACTTTTCATAAAAAAGTTCATTTTTGAAGAAATTTAACTCTCCATGGGGATTTTCAACAGAAATGCCCCTTTCATTTTGACAATGATGGAAATTCCTATTGAAATAAAACCCCATCTAAGTTACTATTAGGTTATAAGTACATAGCAACAGAAGCAAGCTTTGGTTTCATTCATGAAAATCGAAATTTTTATGAATGAATCGAAAATTTTACTACGATTTTTACGTTCTGGGAGACGCGTCTCCGAGCGAAAAAAAATTATTTATTTTTCGAAACCCCTCCATGTGTCGCTACCTCTCTATAGCAATACAAATTCTTTCAGCTACCTTGATGTGCAAGCGTTGAAGAAATATGGAATTGAGTACTATAATCTATAATACAAGACAGACGTGTGTTGATCAAAACCAAGGCAACTAAAAGACTAGTTTCCCTAACAGGTAGCCTGACTTGAAGGATTTTGAAAAAATAAACATCTTTTTTCAAAACTGGAGGACACTTGTCCTCCAGTAGTAAAAGTAAAGCATGAAATTCGTTGCCAGGGACGGAAGGGAGGCGATGAATTCAAAATTGAAAATATGAATATTTTTTTCAAAATCTCTCCAAGTCAGGCTACCTGTTAGGGAAACTAGTCTTTTAGTTGCCTTGGATCAAAACCAATACGTTGCAAAAGAAATATTAGATGAAATAAAAAAGGTACATAAATATGCTTCAAAATAAATTAAAATTGTTGCTAGAGAATATTTTTTTTATAAATTAAAATGTGCAATTTGCAAGGCGTAATATTCTGAAAACTTATCTTTCATAAGCCATATATTCGAAAAATTACAATCAAACTTACATCCGTACTCGTCAAAAACCCCTATATCCAATAGCTCTTGCTTATCTTTAAATCTGCATCCGCTTAATTTATGTTTGATTTATACATTTATCATCTCCCGAGTTCAAAGTTGAGAAATTCATTTTATTTCTGTCACTTTTTCAAGAAAATGTATAGCCTTGTCGCTTGTGTGATTTATGTGGTTCTATCATTTATCATACGATTGAGTGCAATGCAAATTAAAAAGAACTAAAACAGTTGGGGTAGGCCTTTTATGATATTATTTTAATTTACCATACTAAATTAACATTTATGGCTCGTTTGATGCATGCATTTATAAAACCAGAAATGAAATTGGCCTTCGTCAAAAACACTTCATGTTATCTTAGAAGGCTGTCCCATACATGCCAAGCCCATGAGTATACCGATTTTTCCTCCTCCTAAAATTCATTTTAAAACAGTTCAAGATTTAGGATGTATATCGAAAGAATGACATTTTTATTTTTTAAGCATTTTTATTTATCCGTTAATATCTATCTTAGAACACTTATAAATCCTAATCAGTTGTGACTATACCTCAGTTTCATTTTCATTAGTAATATCCCGTCCTCGTTGCGAAAACGATGGGTAAATCCTATAATATCTGTTTTACCTAAAGTCATTGCGAAACTTAATAGTTTACAACATTAAAACAAATAATATATGATACATATTTGACAATTAACTCAAATTTATCGTCTTTCGGAGAGGATTTAATCTGGGGGCTGGGGGGTTCGGGGTATATGCTATTTAAATTTAAACCTTCAAAGCTGTGGTGATGTATTTCCGACTATATATTCCGCGGAAACTATTTTAAGAATAGCGGTATATAAGTGTAAATATAGAGGCTTATAATATTTAGAAAGATTAAGTGAATAATAATACTGCTGTAATCTCTTAACTGTTTTATCAGTGGGAACTGGCACGGGGTGCAGTATTGAGGGCCATTGCATTATAACAGCATATATATAATATAACGTGTTTGTCGACATATATATTATCAATATTATTATCCACAATCCGACAAGGTCAAATTCAAGTTCAACTCACTAATTACAAAAAGCATCCAGCCAGACACACCAACCACTACCAATGCAGTCTTAAATTATCCATTCATTTAAATAATCCATTTTGGACAGTAGCAATCAATCCCTGAATTCACAATATTTTTAACAAATTTAAATTGTTTTTTTCGTTCTTTAGAAATTATAAATCAAATAATTTAAGTTATAAAAAGAAGAATGGGTTCCTTAAAAAACTACTCATACGCTACCGTAGAAGGGGACTGGAAGAATTTACGTTTTAGAAAAATTGATCCAAAGGACCATGATGCTGTTTATCAGCATGTGGCAGAAACATTTTTGAGAGACGAACCTACTTGCAAACTTGTAGGATACAGTAAAGCATTTGAAGAGGACTTTATGAATATCCTTGCCAAAATGTTGAAGGATGATATGAGCTTTTTGGCTGAAGACAGAGAAACCGGAGAGGTACTTATATCCGACTTCCGGATATTTCGAAAAAAATATAAATGCTTTTTAAGAATTTTTATTGCACTTCAATTTACTGACAATTTGACGAATGGTATTACATGTACAGATTGCCGGTGTAAGGATAACATTTAATCATACAAAGGATACAACTTTTGATACCCCAGTAACATCCGAGGAGGCCAGAAAACTGTTGTCGATAATCGGAGAAGTGGAGTCAATGGTCGATATCCCAAAGATTCTGGGTGTGGATAATTGGGCCGAATTTTTCGTCGCTTCGACAAGTCCAAATTATCGAAATCAAGGACTTGCAGGGGAATTCTACAGCCGATCAATTTCCTTTCTCAAGACAAATGGGTTCAAGCATGGGATCGTACTTGTGTCCAGCCCTTATACAAGGGCTGCTACCGAGAAACGAGGATTTGTCGAACTTTCTCGTTTGAATTACCATACGTTCGAAATAGACGGGGAACTGGCTTTTAAGCCCGAGGAATTGGAACCGGAGCACTATATTTGCCTTCGTGTTAAGCATATTGAATGATTAGAGTAGAGTCGGGTGTTTTAACACAATTGTATGATTATGTTAATAATAAACAATGTTTTAAAACCTATAGTAATTAAGCATATCTCGATTTTGCATGTGAGTCACCTAAATAAATAAATATATTACTGTAATAATCGGAATTGTATTTCTTGTACGATTGAGATTCTAAGGGTTTGAAAAATGGCAATTAAAATCATGAATTTCCAAGCTGAATCCACATAGCTAATTCATTCTAATTATAAGTTCAATTGGATTTCCAAAGGGCAACAACAATGTAGTAATTCATAAGCATCATAACAGCAGCTCCAACGGTTCCAGGTTGAACCGGGCAGGGTCCAAGTTTCAAGGAAACTAGGCGTAATGTTTTCAGCGTTTTGAGGAATCTTCGTCTCATCGGGTTTTGAAAGGTAAGATAAGTCTGAATTGCTCGGAGGAAGTTTTGAGAGGCGGGTGCCACTTCTGACATCAGAGTGAAGAGTCTAAACAGCATGAAAAGGCACACCTAGTGGCAATTAAACTTGGGTTAATTACTTTGACTGAGAATTGGGTAGGTGTGCCAAATAAATTGGAAATCATATATTGACTGGTTGTCATTCCACCCATATTTCATTGACATGGATCTTTTTCAAATATTAGGACATGACAGGTAATAAAGTGAATTTGAAGATTGGGACTTATTCCGGGGTTTGATTTCCTTTTCTATAAACAAAAATTTGTTATCTGAAGTTTCTGGAGGTAATGACTCTTTTTATTCGCGAAGAACATCAAGGACAAGGAGGTATCTAAATTGTTTAAAAGGGCCAAACACACTTACCAATGCGTCTTCACCAAACCACAAAACGGCAGGGATATCCATTTCAGGCAACCTTATCAATTGAATCATCATGAAAACGTCGGAAATGAATTGACAATATCCAATTGTGTGTACTCCAACAATTCTATAGGAAGTCCATTGGTTCAACAGGTCAGACACCAGCATCAGCTTCCTGTAGTCCTCAATCAGGCTAGGAACGGTGTAAAGCGTCCCTGGGGCAACCCGATTCGGATTAATTATCTTGTCCATCATAGCAAGTTTTGCTTTCACTGCGAATCGGTTCTGCAGAACGGAGCTGGAGAAGTCGGTCCTTCGGCTCACTATGTCATCCTTGCCCATTTTTATGTTGACTGCAATATCGTCTCCTAATTCTAAATCATTCCCTGTATAAATGGGGTCAAGTTTCCCCAATGCTTCATCAACATGAACTATTTTCCTCGGTCGATCGTCGTCGTAAAATTTCACTTGTGAAGTTTCCAATTCATTGCCATCTTGCAGGGTTTCAGATTTGATTTTTTCCTCTTCAGAGGTAACAGACTGCAAGGTATTGGTCATTGCGGTTAAAATGCAACTTAACTCCACAGCGTTAAGGGCACTTATGGAAACAATGCTCAAGTACCCAGTCCAAGCATGCCACATGAAACAGGTCTCGTGACAAGTGAACAAGTACAATAGGATCCAATTATCTTCCTCAAATGCGGAGTAAGTGTAAACGGAGTACTTTGGAGCATGGATAAACTGGACGGCGATCAAAAAGCAGCCAGTGATTAAAATCCCTCTAGTAATATAAGACAATGAAAATATGTAATTTCTCCAAAAATTCCTGGATAAAATTCGAAAATTTTAATATCCGACACTTACAAATGAAATGAAAGAGTTTTTGTGTTTTTCCTATCGCACCTTCTCTTAACGTTCCATGGTCTACCAAGCTTAAAATAAATGCGATTCTCAAGGGTCCAAAGATTACTCAAAACCTTTTAAATACAAAATCAGTCACTTTATAGCCTGAAATGGGTTGTAAATTGAATAGAATCGAAATTATTACCTCATATAAGGGATATTTCCATGCATAAAATAGCAATTCCTGCGTGATTTCCGCACACATAAGGAGCCAAAGAAGGGCACTCATTCTGTCGAGAAATTCGACCGGACCGAAGTAACCGGAAACCAGAAGCACGAGATACAGGAATTTTATGAATGTGTTCAGAGTTACCCCAACATACAGAACGATTTTAAAAACACCTCCGGACTTCAATACATAGCTTCCGTCTTTGTCGATTTCCACCGTTGTTAAACTAACCGATAAGTAGCTTAGAAGATTGATGGCTTTTCTTTGAAGGTCCGTGTATTCTGTGCACCTTGGCATCCTGCTTCGTGTCTTGCTCAGAAACAAGTATGAAAAATGGGAGTAAAATCGGCAATTTTTTTCTAATTTACTGCCAAAACGATTGTTTTGCAAACAGCAATAAAACAAAGGACCCTATTGGGGATGATGAAGGTAAATGACAAACAGGTATTGGGTGATTAGTGTTATATATAGTCATAAAAAAGACATGAAAAATTCAGTTTCTTTTGAGGAAAAGCACTATCGTTTGAATCTTCTAACTAGCCTGTTGTTGCCCTTCCGTCATAAACTGCAAAAAATTTAATAGATGCCTGAGGATGTCGTTTTTTCAAACACTCTAAATAGGTGGGGTTTTATTTCGGGGTAGGGCTCTATTTCGTTTTTTAGATTTATTAAAACAGCTAGAATCAAGCTTCACATAATCTATTCAATTTTTGTAAAACATTTTATAGCATTGAATGGCAATTATTTCGTATCTCTTTATCAATTCCACTCACAGCTCGTATTTATGGCTTTACTATGCTTATAAGGTTTTGACATGGGGTTTTATTTCAGAGGGATCGGTTTATTTAGATAATTACAGTTTTTACCGTTTTGTAAATCTAATTAGATGTCCCAAAGCGGGGTACGAAATCCTCATTAGTGTCCATTACAATGAAATTGCAAACAAGGCAAATAGTACAAACACACGCCCTTCATGCACTGACCTTTCCCTCAAATGACTTTTATGATGGGATCCTTGCCATTAACTTGGGACTACTGTCAACTGTCATCATATACAGCACCTAAGTAGGTGACAAGTAAAATTAATTTGACCCTCAAACCATTTATTTTGAAATCATCCTTCTGCTCTTATAATTTATGGTTTAAGCCAGATATCAATCGGATTTGGTCATTATTCCATCCTGGCAGGAGACGTTTAGTTTGAGTGGTATATGTTGAAATAAAACTGTATTTTCTCTAAAGTTTTAAATGTGCATCGCATTCATATTCATTTTATATGAATACTGGGCTGGTTGTGCCTAAAGCTTTACTCTAAAAAAACTTTAATAATCATTTCGTCAACCATGTAAAAATTTTATTGACGATTTTGGTTTACGACTCTCTCGATGTGTACCAATAATGTGTGTGTACCTGTAGAAAATTACATGCAACGCAAATATTGACATTTATCCATATCTAGTGCCATTGGGTCTCATTTATTCAACTACGTTGAAATCACTGGATAATAAATGAACCTCTGATACCTATCATTTCTCAGTTTCTTTGAAATTGTCCTATTATAATATTTTTGCAATCAGTATTTTGTTAAATTAAAATCTTATATGTTCTGAACGAAAATAATTAATTGAGAACTCCTCCGCTTTCATAAGCTAATTGCTGTTTTTGAGATGCTTAAATGATTTCGAAGTTTCAACTTTGATTGAAAACTGTACGTACCCATAAATAAAATATTGTAACAATACCAACTCTTTATAAAGTTCAACAATATTTTAAGTTTCAAAAAATACAATTTAACAATTACAATATTACAAACACTTTCTTCACGGGCTAGTTAGCTGACTAGTAGAAAAATTAACATATGGTTGCAATGTAAGCATATGTTTAAGAAGGATCATGTTGTAAGTACTATAAATTATGCCGATAGTACCCATAAAACACGGATTCTTTTTACATAAAATTGCAGGAAATAAGAGCATCTTGCAGCATTCGACATTCCGTAGAAGTAATTTTCAATGAAAGCAAGAGCTCCTTAATACTTAAAATTATCTTTGAAACTGGGAAAGTTTCTTTTCCATATCGAAGCCCGGATGGGTCTAATTTAATCTTGGCCTTTAAATCACGTGTCCCTTCGTGTAAACGGCTTATGTGCAGAGTCATGTTCTTCATACGAGCATCCACCTCGTCGGTCCTAATTAGTGTTAATTATATTTAAAAAATGTATGAGATAAGTATTTTGGGAAGTTATTGATGGGAGTGTTCATTTGAAAATCTACTTTACTTTAAATTGGGCGTTTGGTTTCGGTAAATAATAACTTACGTCAGTTCAGAATTCAGGGATTGAGCCACGCCTAGCCCCTTCTTTTGACACGACGAATTATCCAATGTTTCGGCAATGAATTCCAAGACTTTATTAATTTCCTCAGATCTAGTCATTCCTAATTCTACTAAATCTTTCTCTGTCAACTTCAGAAAATGCAAATAATTTATTTGATGTTTTGACAAGACCCAATTCCATTTCCGATCCAGATCAAGGCCAGCCAAGATCCCTGTTAAATGTTCATCCGCCTTTCTTTCAATCCTATGAAAAATATTGTTGAATTTATTAGATTAGTCTTATTTAAATTTTTGAGATTTGAGCTCGATTTACTTACTTCTTCTCCAACTTCAATATCCGATTTTGAGCATCCTCAGTCTTATCCTCCGATACTTTTATTTCAGGAATTGGAATGGGTTTTGGACGGTTGTTAGGACGGTATCGAAGTTTAGCTTTGATTGGGATCGAAGGAGGTTCTAAGGGTTTAGATTTACATCTATGTGCATGGCACATTGAAGTCGATTCGGGTTTCTTGTGAGGTTCTCCAACTTTGATATGTACTTGACTAAATAGTTCTTTAATTGGCCTTTCTGCCTTTAATCTGGATTTCTGCGGTTGATTTTCAGAAAGCAGTTCTGGACTTATATTAAAATCATTATGTTTGGCTTTGGTTGAAGTTGAAGAATCTGGGATGATTAAGTTACATGATCCACCGGATGCGGGTGCTTTAGTTTCAATTGTACTTTCTTCTGGTTTCTTTACAGCTGGGTGTTTCCGGGTCAATTGCTTAGAATAAGAATATTTCGGATCCGAGATTTTTCTTAAATTACAAGGTTTTACAGGAGCTGAACAGTTTTTCGGATAGAGTGGCTTTGATTTCGTCAGCTTTGCAAAAATAGCGTCCCATTTCTTATCTCGAGATTCCTGAACTCCTGATAAAGTATCACTGGTTATGATTACAGATGATTTCAAGACTTTGTCAATAGAAACTGGCGTTGAACAGTGTATTATATCGGATAATGCAGCTCTGCAATCTATCTTGTCTTTTTCCAAAGTTTTATCCTCGATAGCTGCAACTTCTAACGGCACTCTATGATGAGGTGTCAGAAACGGATTTTTCGCATTTCCGTTGGGAAAGTAGTTCCAGCTTCCTCTCGTCCATAGTCCGGATGATTTGGATTTCAATTTCATTTTATCGCCATGTTTAACCCTTGACATCATCTTCAACTGATATCTTAAATTGTTGCTAACTTGAAGATATTATTTTAAAGAAATATGCAGTTTTTAATAAATCTTGTTTCTGTGAAGGGCGAGCAGAAATTTATGATAAAAAGTATGCTTTCAACTGTAAGACAAAGAACTCAAATGTCAAGTAAAACAAATTCTTGCTAACCGATGCTACAAATCTCTTCGTCCTTTGTCATGTTTCTTTAAGACATCAATGCAATGGGTATTTCAAGGCTGGCAAACACGAGATTTTATTTAAAGTGGTTCATGTCATATTTTAGAATAGTAATCCAGAAAACGTGCTTGCAGATAGGAAAGACGCCTTAGGCCACCGTTGCCTTATTTATTTGTTCTTATTATGGAAGCATATGTTGGGTTTGGCCCCTTAAATTGTTCAAGCCCTTTTGTCCTTAATTCTTTAAAACTGAAATTACTGTTTAAGGATTACTACTACGAATGCATTTAAAGAAATTGATATCTCGTACAAGAGGTTTAGGTTGAGTCTAAAGGAAGGTAAAAAAACACATGCCATCCTATTTCAGGATCATGTCATTTTGATAGATTAAATACCTTCTAGTACAACAAAATAAATAAAATATCCTGTTCATTCTGATTAACGTAGTCTTTGGCCTTGAAGCTGTGGATGGTTTGCATAAATCGTTACACCTAATTATATCCCAAACCAGCCGCCTTGATTCATTCCAAAAAAACGATCTTAGGGATCATTGACGCTGAGTCGAGAAATTAGAGAAGTTTAAAAAAGCAATAGCTTTCCTTAGCTCGATACGTACGAGTAAATACATAGAATGATCTGTCACTAAGTGGCTTGCCAAATAACTGGAGCCTTCAATTGGAGACAATCCAAAGTAATCACTTGATCTGTAAGAAACAGTCAGTAAGTGTTACTTGGCATTAGAACTGACTAGTAATTTAGGATCTCTGGTGTAGAAATGTTCTATTGTGAATTATTAATACTTCCGTCCGAGTTCTAACAACAAACCATGTAATGCGTATGGAAATAAGACAAGAATAAATCGGGACTAAATCCACTATTTAAAAGAGATTCACAGAAAACAGAAAGGGATTGGATTTTCAAGGATTTTTATTGTAATTATCAACTTAACCTAGCCATACATAGCGAATAATTAAAGATTTTTGTTCTTTGTGATTAAAGATTAAAAGGTTAACTTAAAACTGTTAAATATGATGTCGGTATACGGACCAATGGCAACCCCCATAATGTTTACGTAGCAATTGATTGATTTCAAAAGCTTAAAGACCCTCTTTTTAAAGTTGTTCAGAGCCTCGATGTTGTATCAAGATATTATTCTGTCTTAGGATTATTCTTCTTCTTCTGCTGTTCTTTTGTTACTGATGTTTTAAAGTTTTCTATATGGATCAGAGTGATGTTAAAACTGAATGTTTCTCAATATATATGAAAAATAATACGAGCAAATTTTTTTAAATTAGTTTTTCCTTTCGATGATGTATCTCTTATTTCTGCTCCTTCTGCGAAATGCATCTATAGATCCTTTCTCCTGCTTTTATTATAAGATTTTTTGAAAAGTAGCATTTATTTGATGAATTGGATGGTGATATTCGGATGTTTGGCAGTTATATTTGATGGATGATAAAAATATGTATCATAATGATAATTAGGTGATTAGTATCGAGTGCGTCTGCTGCTGGTGAGTCGTTCGAGAGGTTGGATGGCCCTTGGAGAGTAGCCATATGTTTCCCGAGAGACTGGCTGGTAACGGTAGCCTGGGGCTCGGATTCGGGCATTAGCGTCTTCAGTTGATGCAGTTGGCAGGTCGTCAAACATTCGTGGGAATAGGTCAGGCATCTCCGAAAATGGTCGTCGCCTTGATGGAGTGTGGCTTTCCTCAGCTCGCATGTCCTCCGTGCCTACATGAAGCAATGCCATTTTTTGTCAGAAAAAATTAGCCACAAAATACATGATAATGACGATTGGAAGAGTCATAGTGTCTGAATGAGTCCAGTCGAGTAGGTACTATATATAGTACTAGTACTGAGACAGAAAAATTATAGAGAAAGGTTTTGGCAATACTCTGAGATTTTTACTTGATCCGTTTTTGGAGCATAAAAAACATGGTGTTTCAGGTTTTTATTTCAACAATTTTCGAGTAATTTTGAATACAAATATTTTGATTTTTATCCTGCCTCAATTTTTCGTATTCTGTAAACCATCAAAATTGGGAAGTAATCTTATGCAATATAGATTACACGAGCCTACCCTGAGAGGGTCGATTTTAGATAGTCAAAAGCGACAGGAAAGAGTCACTGGAATACCGAACTGAGTGACTTCTCAAAATATATTAAAAATTTATCTGCAACAGATAGAAATTCTCTGATCCAATGAGTATTGGGGAAAGGATTCATGTCATTAGTTGAAATTTGTCACTTAGCATGTTAGCCGATAAGAGCTAGTATGCTTATTTTGTGTATATCTCTACATCTGAAAAGGCATTGTATTGATGAGAGGCTACAAAGAATTATTTGCTTGAGACCTGATAGAAAGTCGTAATAAGCTATTGTCTTATTGAATGTAACGAAATGGGATTTTGGCAAAACTCCCTTTGAAACCCAACCCGAAAAAAATACAACCTTAGCCCGAGCTTTTGTCTGTCTATAGTGACTAAGTGCCTATCATTGGAGCAGTTGTAATTGCTGAAGAGTTCCATTCCATATTATGGTATTCTCGGGTTAGACAATCAATGTATAAATACATTGGGATTGGAATGTACTCGAGTTTTTAAGGCTGCCAAAGTTTTTTAACCGCTTTTGCACGAGGTTCAGTAGCTCAATGAAATAAAATTTCGAAGAAATCCTATCTTCCCATTTAATCCCTGAAAATTTTTAATAATTTACCTTTAAGTGCTCGCACGTATGAGGTCCAGAATTTTGCTTTGCGCTGGACTGGCTCATTCATGCTGATCATGTCGAAGTGTTGACGGAAGCTTGAACTACCCATTTTGAATTTGTTCGGAAACGCTTGGAATCCAGAAACTGAAATTTAAAAAACAGTCCACAGGTTATGCTGAGGGTAAACGTAAAGTCGTAAACTACTGAAAAATAAAATACTATCGCTTGATATGCACTGATGGATGAAATGAAATTTTCCCGACGTTTTTCCGAATTTTGAATTCAAACTGAATTGATTTGTTCACAAGTAGGAAAATTTAATCCCAGCAGTTGTGCAAACACGGACCTGAAATTCGAAGTCTACGGAGCCTGTGGTGAAGCACCGAAAACGGATAAATAAATGGTCTAGAAAGTAGACGAACAAAAAGCTGCCAATGTTGATCGTCTGCCCGTCTCAAAGGAACTCGTTGGACACACTAACCGAATTTTTGGTCGAAAGCTTCGAAGTATTCATGTAGTCCTTGTGCTTATTTTGTAACTAATTTTCCCGACACTATTTAACATGATCTTCTTTTGTCTTGGCTTGGCAAGGATACCCGGGTGTCAGTTTCCTATATTTTTGCATATCCTCACCGGGTAAACTGCCAGAGACAGGAGCATCTCTATTTTTAGTTAGTTTCGAAAAAAAGACACGAGGTCACCTCAACGGGAACTTCATGGCTTGTTCGGATCTACTTACATCGCATAAGGGACAAGTCTCCCTGTTACGTCGACAGTTCGTCATATTCCGTCCGTACTACTTGTTTACTTGATTCATCGTCGCTAAATAGTATTAAACCGGATATAAAAGCACATTAAATAAATACTCACCGATTTGGCTAGGTGGTTAGGCTGATGGGACAAATCGATTATTACCTTTGGATTGTAGATAATAATACTTTAATAGACATGTATTATCTGGAAAATATATCAAATCGATTGAATGGTCGTGCATCTTTTAGTAAACTATGTTAAATCGACATTTGCCGTTGTGTAACTATGATAGTTTTAAGCCCCTCGGGGGGAGGGGGGAGAATTTGATAAAGGTTAATTAGAAGGTTGAAGCTATTCTGGATGGAGATTTATTTAAATTGAGAGTTATTGTTCATACTTTCTATAGTTCTAATTGTAATTTTGTAACAGCATCACACTCCCATATCAATAGACCTTCATCTATTTGTTGAATCAAGACCATTCATTCAAAATTAAAATCTTTGAACATACGATTCCAAAGTTATTTTAATAGGTCTTCGTTAAAAGTTTTCTATTGACATTTATATATATCATATTCTTGCAAATCTGTAGAGGGTGAGTTATTTAGGAGGGATGCTATTCCTAACTTAAAATAAAATAATTTCCATGCACCATAATTTGTAATCCGAAACCAGTGCAAAAATCTTTGTTCAACCTAAAAATTGTTTACTCCAAAACATCCATTTGAACTTGGCCCATTTCCATTTTTGGCCTCTGTCTATTTTACTCGGGTTTAAAAAATAAATCACTTAATTTTCAAGGAAGGATAACTTACAAGATTTATGCATGATTTCAAATCAATTCGAAGAAATAGACGAGGGTAAATATGGGAACTAATTTAATAGTAATCTAAATGTTTTGGCTCTTCAAAAATATCATAAGTTAAACTCATGCCATGATAAATGATCTTGGGACCGAAAACGTGACATCATTAACTCATAACAGTCGCAACTCTTACTCGAGAATATATTTATTAATAGCCGAGTATCATAGTAAACAAGATGACAAGTTCATTCATTAATGACAGAGTAAGCAGTGCTTTTATTTTATGAAGGCATCGCACAACCACAACCCACATGTCGAGCATCCTAATTCTAATCTACATCTTCAAGCCCGGAAACGGGCATTGCCCTCATCATTGCAAAAGTTACCCTGGCCTTGGAATCGGATCAGAATCAAAAATTATTTCTAGCCCCGGTTTAGTTAAGGAGTAGATTTAACTCTTGATTGTCTTGAAAGAGAATAGGAGGTTCTTGCGTGGGCAACACTTCTACATCTACTTATTTATAGAAACAACAAAAAAGTATATTTTATTAATCAATGTCTTATCGCCAACAGCCCTGTTGTAAATACCTCTAAAATTAAGGCTTGAAATCAACAAATCAGATTCTCACTTGATTTTTTCCTAGTTTAATTTTTGCTCTCCTGCTACGTATTGATCATGACAAATGTTTACTGCCAAAACTAATGCATTATCAGACACTTGTACAATGCTGTCTACATTTCTTTTTAGATTTTGTCGTTCCTTTAATCCTTGGAGTAGGACATTCGGCACGTTATACCTGAATAAAACGTTGTAAACGTTAACGGCAGCTCGCAAAATTAATATATATTGTTGTTCAATATTACTTGAAATCGTGTCGGTTTAAATATAACAATCAAAACTATTAAAAATCAATTGTGTCCCTCAATTGAAAAACCTGTCGAATGAATTTTGAAAATTCAGTCCCCGAAACAATTAAAACGTTGTCATGGCAACAACGTTTTTAAAATTTTAAGTTCAGAATTTTAGGAGTCAGAAAGGGTTCCCGATTGCAGAATTTGCATAGAAACCAACTTTAGATTGACCCTGTGGGGTTCTTGACAAAAAATTGTAACTTATAATTAATAATAATTGCACTTAAAAATTATAAGCTTCGATTTAAACTTTAGTTTCGAATTTTTATCACTGTCGATAAAAAATTATTGCATATTCTGTGGATGGTTTTCGTAAGAAAAACTAAACCACTTGCTAGAACAGGCTTAACTTTCTGTTTTATGAATAAAAAATTCCAAACTGAATTTCAAATCAAAAGCTATTAATTGAAGCCCAAGAACTACCAATCATGATTTCAAATAGTTTTGTCAAGGACCCAACAGGGTCTTTTTAAACCCTGTTTCCATGCAAATTCCCGGATAGAAAAACCAGTACGACTGGTGAAACCGAAATTTTAAGTTTCAAAAACGTTGTCACTATGACAACCCCTCAATTATTTCAAAATTTGAATTTTCGAAATTCATTCGACAGGTTTTTCAATTGAGGGACACAATTATAAAAGATCAAAATATCATAGTTTACGTTCACCTAGACGATCGATTCTTAATCCAAAAACTTTAGTAATTGTTCTGTGGTCAATTGATTTACATTCACAATAATATACTATGAGACGATAAAGATAGTTTCCATAGCAAATATTTGAAGAAACTGCATATTTGAGAATTGTCCTAAACTACATTGAATACAACTGTTTCCCAATGTGTCCATCCACTTTGCTATTTAAACCTGTACAATTTCGTTAAAAATTATTTTGTTGTTTGACAAATGCAGTTAAAATCTACTTAAAACACTGTTTTTAAATTATAGATTTTATTTTTGGATCAATTTGAACAGTTCATGAAACAATATTATGAAATGTCCCAATTAAGGCTTTTACGAGCCTTAAGCCCGTTTTATACTTTCACTTTTCACACGACTTTACCGTTCACATGCCGTTACCTACGCGATTTCCCCGTTATATACTTTCTTCTTGCTTTCCTTGTCCGTTCTCATGGAATTACTCAAGTAATCTAAATTCCTCCAGAAAACCATATATACTTTCTTTTCACACGACTTTACCGTTCACTTTTCACTTTTCACACAAGTTTAACGGGCAAGTACTTTATTTTACTTCCCCGTTCCTAAATCAATAGAATATAATAGAATATGATGCTTAATATTCTTGATAAGGATTGTTTAACACAATTTTAATCTCATTTATACCACATCTAGTTGAAATAGGAATTAGTGTTTTGTGCATACGCTTGAGAATTTTACTTCCCATCGGGGAGCTGTAGGGGAGAGGGGAGGGGATTGATTTTTGTAAAACGGGCCATTCTGACGCTACATCTTATTATGAATATTGATTGTGAGAACCCACAAGTAAATTTTGATGATGAAGTGATATGAACTCCAGTTTTTATTAAAATTTAAAGATAAATCGCATCCGTCTGATGCTCCCTCGTCATTATTATTTGGTATACGAAAATAAAGGATAGGAACCAAGCCGAATTTGATATTCAACTGATTATTGAAAGTAAATCTCCTTAAATTTGGTTACAAATGTTACAATTCATTCCAATCATGTCAATTAGGAGAAGAAAGCTAAACAATGGCCGGGGGGAAAAGTACCGATATTATTCAGATGTTTTATCTTGCCACACCCATGATCATCTCCTGAAACAAAACAATCAGGGGGCTTCTCCGAATCATGAATGGCTGATTTTCAAATTGATACTAATTATTACAGCATGCATTCATGCTCATTTGTTTGTCCTTTCTTTTGATAAAATGCAAAAATCTAAAAAGCTACTACGCTTCGATCATAGCTCACCCATTTTTCCGTCCACTTTCCATTTTTCATCCCGAATTCTCAAAAATCCTTAAGAATTCAATCGAACAATAATAATTATTGTTCGATTAAAAATCGAATTAAAAATTCGAAAATAAATGAATAATTATTATTCATTTATTTTTATGCATCTTCGTTGCTTTAATTTTTTCTTAATACTTTGTGTATTTCATTTTTTATTACGGTGTTTCTTACTCAATCCCAAAAAAACTGGGTAAAAATGTATGATTACCGTCTTCCGCGTTATAAACTATTTTAAGGAGTTCGCATTTGATGAGATGTTTAGATCTTCTCCCCTATATATATTAAGATATATCAAGATTTTGATCTCATGAAGTTTAAACAACGTGGACGGACGTTGATTATTAATTGTAAGCCAATTTAGCCAATATTACAAAGATCGTCGAAACGCTATCACTCAATTCTTTTTTACTTGAGGAAAGTCTACTGTCTAGCATATCTACTTTCTTATGTGAAAAGTGAACGGTAAGTGAACGGTCAAGTAAACTCCTCGTTTGAAAAAGAAAGCATATATGAGGACAGGGAAAGTAGTGTGAATGGCATGGGAACGGCAAGTGAACGGCATGTGAAAGTATAAAACGGGCTTTAGATTGTTGTTTTGCATATAAAATACGTAAATACCTTTAAAATAGGATTATTGTTTCAAACCGTATTGATTTATATATATCATTCCTGTTTCCAGAAATGTCGATTTAATTACATATTTCAAGCAATAGAAATTCTTTAAAAAACATTTTATATATAAACCAATACGATTTCCTCAAAAACCATTTTCATGTTGCACAATTCATATCAAACCTCAAAATTTTTTAAAATTGTTTTAAATTTAGAAAAAAGGATAAAAATCATATATATGGTATTAAAACCAATACAATTATGTTAAAACTTAATTCTGTGTTCGGAATTTGATAAACACTAGCGAATATTATGCTTCCATTTCAAAAAAATTGTATTGGTTCTAATCCGGCCTGCTTCTAGGCTGTTTAATTTTGTCTTGATTTACATTGACAAAAACGACGGACACACGGACGGACGGACGAACGGATGGACGAACTGGTTGACATCATTAGCTCTAAACCTATTTTTAATAGGCGAGCTAATAATGTAATAAATTTCATAACATGTTTTTCGACCCCCAACGACATTCATCTGCAATTATTCAGCAATTCAACCATTTAATTAAATAACGACAAAATAAAACTTAATTTTCTGTAATTAAACCTAGAAGTTATACACGTGAAATGTGTATATTTGTAGGGAACATTGAAGTACTTGAATGATGTTGTTCTGAGTGAGAAGATAAGGGCTTCAGTGAAAGCGGTACATTTCATAGAGGTTCAGACGTATTCTACAATAGTATAATATAATTTAGTACTTTCACATTAGGAAATTATTGGGGGTAACTTGGGGTAAGCAACTATTTAACAGCATGGAATAATTGCGTCAATTTACGTTTGTGTAAATACCATACTTAACCAGGTAGAATGAGGTTCGGACGTAAACAGAATACCCGTTAATTAGCCTGTAATTTCTGTCCAATGCACTATTATTAGTTTATCCGAATTTCTCTGAATACACTCGGTACTCACTATGAACATACTAACATATTTATGTAATTTAATTAGCCTTTTGATTGCCTATAAGCTTAAGCTGCTTTCGCTGAAGTCCGGTGTAATTCAGTGAGTACATAAAAGCCAACAGTAAAGACCTGATATCTACTAATCAACCATCAACCGTCGAGTTGTCCTTTTTCATTTTTGATATTTCAGATCTATTTCAGATTTTGCATCCTGATAAATAAGAATTTAAATTACCTTGGTATGACGTACTAAAATTATATTAGGTACGGTACTTTTAACCATTTTAATGCAAAATGATTTCAAACAAGTGTTTTCAATGGATCGTCGTTATCATCAAAATTGGGTACTTCACATCCTCAATTCCGTATGAGTGGTCAGCTTCTCATGGAAAGCTAAAGTCCTGTTCCACTCGTGATTTCAAATGGTGGTCGCTAATGAACGCTTTGACCTGGGGGAACTTACTCCTTGTCCTGTACCGTTTGATTGATAGTATTCTGTACCAGAGTTTGCCGATCGAGGATTACATTATTCATGGATTTTGGGCAAGTATATTTCTCAGTGCGAAATCCATGAGCTTTGTATCTCTCTTCCCTGATCACAGGGAAGAGATTGTTCAGATGGTGAACTTCTTATTCATGTTCCAACGTCGGAATTCTATAGGTAAAATCCACTTCAAGCACAATTTTTATGAAATAACCAAAAATGATTCTGAATGGAGCGTGAATGGATTTTCGGGTAAAAATCGTCCTTCAAAGTAAAGTATTACATTTTTACCTTGATTTACTAGCGCTCATCTGCAGTTGGAGACAAACCCCTCAATCCGTTAAAATTTAGGAATTTTGAGGGGTTTTACCACTCCAAATTTGCTGTTCAATAATTATAATTAGTCATTAAAGTCATGTTTCATAAATTGTATAACAATTTTTTTCTAACAAAAGATATATAGATATTTGACGTGTGTACATTCTTGCTTCATATTAAGCAAACAACAACGATTAGCAAATAACACATACAAGATTTTAGAATTCATGAAGCTTTTGTTCAACAAAGTAAAAAAGCGCATTTTTTCATCATGTAGTGCTGACGAAACGGCCACAACAACAGGAACTGGATAGTGATCTTTTGAAATTCTTCCTAATGTTCTGCGTGGGGAGTCAACTTGTGATGCCGATTTTGAACCCTGCTCTATATTTTATAAAGCCATGTGGACGTCAATTTCTAGGATCAATGTTTTGTTCTAGTGATGCCAACTCCCCAAAGGCACACATATGGACTATTTTGATATTTTATATATTCGAATGTATTATGTTCTTCCACATCGCAAGCTTTGTTTGGTTTAACATAGCAGTGGCTGTCTGTAGCCTATTCGGATTCAACACTTATTTGAAGTGCTTGAGGTAAACTCTTTATAATGCATCACTGATTCTTAAAAGGTGTTTATATCTCTAACTAAATTAAACGGTGATAAGTTGGTATTTAACTTCCAGAACCTCGTTCATAACTGCACAAAGGGTCTCAGTTTCTCCAGAAACGAAGCGGACGTATCGACAGCTTCAAATAATGTCGAACTGCTTCAACAACGTCTTTCAAAATAGCTTGATGATGGTACTTGAAGGCAGTGTGGTATTGATAAATATTACGGCTTTATTCTGTATTATACAAATGCATAGACAGATCGGATGGATTGGAATGTCAAGTGTCATATTGTTTTTCGTCGCTGCTGTGGTTGTTCTTCTCTTCGTTTCCCATTTAGCCGGAAATACAACGAAAGCATCAAGGAGTTTAATTCATGCTTGGAAACAAGGCCGAATTAAAAATCCTAATAAACGTAATCCGAACAACTTCGAGCGATCGTGTTCCTTGATTAAGGTTCACGCGTCGCAGTTCCATGTGATGACGAAGGTTAGAGCCTTATCGGTATTGCGGTATTGTTTGATGAGGACCGTTTTGCTTATCTTTTACTTTCAGAATAATCGAACGTATAGAAACTCGAAATAGAGACTAGAGATATTCTGCAAAATGAATGTGAGTATGTATCCGTAGTCAAACCATTAAATAATTTAAGTCCGTGGATGTTTTGGCTGATTATTTGTTAGTTTTGAAGCATTATCGATTATCACTTCTCTACGTGGTATTTGTGAATTCAAATTAATTACAATAAATGGCTTATATTATCGATCTAATGGACAGATAATGCCAGTATTAGTTTAGTATTAGTCTAGTATTAGCTTCAGTTTGAAGCCTTGCTTCACCAACAAATATCGTGGATTTGCCAAGATTATTACTGCAGTCTGGCCGAGGCTTATCAAATTGTCTAACAAATTGACCTGGACATTATTTAATATTTATGTTCGTGATTAAAGACATAGATACGCATGGAAGTTCGAACTGCAAACACAAACAGTTACTGTGCCATATGATATAGTCATTATTCCCGGAATAATAACACCCCTATCAATCCACTCTCTTCCAAGGAGTTTCATAAATTAAACTCGCTCGACTGGGGACTTATTTCAGGATTTAGAATCAAATACCTGGATAAATTATTAATGCAAAAAAATATAAAAAAGCAAGCCGACGAAGACGTAGGCTGTGCCTTTAAATATTATTGGTATGCTTTATTAATATAGTTTCATTTAATGACAAATCTCAGGTTCATAAAGTTAATCAGTAAAGTCTGCCTGTAGATTAACACTGGAATTTCATCCGTCGGATAAAGCAGTACAGTTTTTTTTAAGTTCGACAAGAATGCTCCTTTCCGTTTTTACTGCAACGGGTTTCCTTTCCTAAAGGTTCCCTATAAAAGGTTTTCTAACTCAAGAAGCAGCCCGCAGTCCGTGTTTTCTAATAGGTTTTGAAAGCAAATATTCATAGTTCATAAAGTATTTATACCCAGGCATTCATTGTGAAGTGTTTTGGCTCAAAACGTTTGAGAGTCTAGGCTAGACTGTCTAGCATTTCATTCAATATCTCGGGTGAATCCGAAAATCGATATGACATCTGTAGCAACTTGGAACCCTCATAAAATACGGGACAGGAAAAAGGATTTCGAACAGCCAAGCTATCCACCCAATTCAATTCAAATTGAAGTTAGCAATCCCGCCACCAACGTTAATAACGTTAATATCTCAATAATTCCCTTCCCCTGGAATAAGCAAAGCCCGCGAATCATACAGTTAAAAAAATCTGAACAACCTAAATAAAGAGTCCTGTAAATCTGGTTACTGCTGCTTTGAACTCACAAAAGAAATGCAAAAATAAAATTCTAATAAAATCTAATTCTTCAATTCTTCAACAACAACAACACTTACAAAACACTCCTTATGAGAAAAAACCATTGACATATGTAAAGAATTATCTCATCTATTAACTTCTGTAGAAAAACCGAAACAACCTGATTGTTACCTGGTTTTAGGAATTTATCGCATAAACGCTTTGTGCATTCGCCACTTTTTAGTAGAGATTCTGGATTCGGAATCTACGTACAATTTGCCACAAAATGTGGTCAGAGTTTCAGATGTATTTTACATGATAAAGCAGACAAGTACACAAAGTGTTCTAATATAATATCCCGTGGTTGAAAAGGTGGGTCCGAGACCCAGAGTCCCAGTACTCAGTACATCGAATTATAGTAGGGTTACACTAAATATAATGAAATTGGAAATAAATCTATGAAATATTTCATGTGAAATGGAATTTAATTTGGCCCATCAGTTTCTTTTGTTACTTTAAATTTGAAATTTTATGAAAATAAGTGATAGCTGGAAGTTGAGGTAGTGACAAACTGCCATCCTTTCCCTTGGTCCGTACTCCAACAAAGGACCGAGATGCACAGTATTTGGCCCTCATATGAGTGACGTTTTTTAATTGGTACGGGGCTGGATTACTGATATTTTCTTCAACCTTTTAAAAGTTTAGAAGAAAAAGTAATTAATTGTAGAATTGGATGAATTATATTGCAACAACATTACTGTACGTGTACGTGTGCCAATTATATATAACAAACTGTAAATACTGATTTAATCCACCCCAAGTTTCCCATCCGCATCTCTTTGTTCGGCTAATAAATTTGTAGACGATGAGATCGTCTTCTTGGATACTACAAATCTACCTCTCACTAACACTTGCAGTGTCTATAAAATTTGATGTTCCAAGTTCCAATTTTATTGCTTTTGAAATTTTTGTGAAATTCAACATATGCCAAATTATTGGTCCATCTAAGATTAGAACCGGTCCATCGAAATAACTTCTCCTCTCCTGAATAACTACCCCGGAGGACTTAAATCAGTATTTACGGTAGTTTTTACATTATTGGTTAATGGTATATAAATTAAGCACCGGAAGTTTATTTAGTACTACTGGTTTAGGAGTTTCAATTGTCGGATCTTGATCGATTTTGAGGTTTCCTCCTTTCAATTCCACGTCTTTGGAAGCTACAGTTTCAATTGTGGAGACGGTCAGATTGTCCTGAGCCTTATCGTCTTCGATTCTAAACACCAAAACCTGAACAGAATTTTCGGGTAACATCGATTGTGGGTCAGTGGACCTAAGGAACCCGGATAAATTGGACCCTTCCTCAGTCTCTTTCAGCTTCATAGCCTTGTACTCCTGTCTCCACATTGCATGCCTTTGTTTTGAAATCCCTACTCCAGCCATTATCACTTCCGCTTCCTCATTCTCAACGTTATCCCAGGTGATGGGATTTCCTGTGTATTCACCATATTTTGAAGCCTCTCTGCGTTCTAAGGCCCACAGAACAGAAGACATGGGTTGTCGGGAAATTGGCCGGATCCGACGCTTCCGTTCCTTCTTTTTAAACGGGTCCAGTATTTTGGATGGATCCGTCCGGTAGTCATATACAGTGTCGTTTATTTCAGCCAGCCTTAGTTGAACTTGCTTAAGAAGCTATAATTAAGAATGATTTACACATATGAGGTACCACAATGAGAATTATAACGGTAGCTTTTGTTGCATATGTTTTATTTACTCTCTCAATCGGATAAGGTTTGGCAGTGATATCGTAAACGTTGTATCTCTTGGGCGTGATAATTTCTTCTATTAGATGAGATCCTACTTTGAATCCTAATTGAGGAAAGACCTTCCGATTCAGAAGTTGCCAATTAAAACGCTTATTTGTATGACCACTTGCACTTTGGTAGTTGTGCAAATCTACAATCTCGGGGACGAAGCGCTTCACGATTTCTGCAACAAGCACTGAGGAAGAAAATTCGTTAGAATCGGATGAATTTAGAGGTGCGTAGCGTAATAGTTTGTAGCTAAGAGGATTACCTCCATCAGAAAAATCGAAAGGTATAAATGTGAGGCGCCGTGAATAGGGAATAGTGTAAATCCAATTCATAAGATCCGGAAAGTCGATATCTTGCATAGATGAGGTTGTGTTTTTAAGCCTGCTTGACTTCGATCTAGATTCAGATGCTTTTCTCTCAGCCTCCTCCAGTATCAATTTAGCCTCGGCTATTGCCTTTGCCTCTGCTTCCGCCTTTGCATTTTTTACAGCGGCGAGGCTTCTAGCGTATTTACCCAGTGGCATTTTACTAATTTACTTAAATTTTTAAGACCCGTGAAGGGTCGGAAGGAAAACAACCATAAGCTGATTTTTAAACCGTTGATGTGGCAAGTGATTTTTTTTAATATTACGTTAAAAAATGCGTTGCAATCATCTAAATATCACCTAGAACCAAATTAAATCGTGTAATTTCTTCCTAGCAACCTCCATGCCTTCATCCTAGCCTGTAGTAACCAGTGACCACTTTGTAAAAACAAGCAGTTTACTTTGTGTGTCGCATGTCGGTGGGTGACGACAAGCGCGGTGAATGAATGCATTGGTGTTAATATATGAACATTGGATTTCTTAAACGAAAAGATCACAAAATTGATGTCAATAAACGATGTAACAAAACCATTTTTAAACCTGAACGTTTATTCTTTCTCTTGTGGATAAAAAATCATTAACAAATCTTATTAGAAACATAAGTCAATTGATTAATGTCCACATCATCAAAATGTTCAGCTTCGCTTACTGAGCCCAGCTGGAATTACCACCGCCCCATTCGTTGGTTTCCTGAGCCCAGCTTTCAGCCTCCGTGCTCCAATCTTCAGTTGCAGCAGCGGTATAGGTTGGAGCAGCTGGTTCAACAACATCACCAGCTGGACCGGGTCCTACACCACCTTCAACAGGCCAGGATTCCGTGATGACAGATGGAACGGCAACCGATTCTTCAACCTTAGCCGTAAGGGCAGCTTGTTCTTTAGCTGCTTGCTCTTCCTTCTCAGCCTAATTAGCAGTAATTGAAGTTTGTCACGTTAGCCTATACATTAGGGTTTGAAAATGAAATTAAAAATATACCTCTTCGGGATCTCGGTAGAAGAACAGATCAACCATGACCTTCCATCGGTCACGAGTGATAGATCCACGAAGGCGAAGTACCTCGCGAGCCAACATCCACCACATGAGTCCGATTGAATGGGGGGACTGAAAACATAATTAGAAAATATAAAAACTCGTCACAGGAGCATTATCTAGAAAAGTCCAATTTAATTCGGTGGAGCAATACCTTGTTGTTGCATGGGATTGCAATGTCCACGAATCGGAGAGGCGAGTCGGTGTTCGTTAGAGCAATAACTGGGATGTTGACGTATGAAGCCTCCGTGATGGGTTGATGATCGGTCCTTGGGTCAGTAACAATCAGAAGCCGTGGCTCACGGAAAGCAGACTATCAATAAAATAACCACAAGTGATAAGTTAAATTTTGTTGAACAATGTTATCAAACGATTTATAGCACATGATTATGATATAGGGAAAAGTACCTGAATTTGATTGGTGAAGGCACCAGGAGTGTACCTTCCAGCAATAGCTGTGGCTCCAGTGTACGAAGCGAACTTGAGAACAGCTCGTTGACCAAAAGATCGAGAGCTGATGACATACACATCAGATGGACGCTCGATAGCCACAATAGCACGAGCAGCCAACAAAATCTTCTCCCAAGTCCGTCGCAAGTTAATAATATGGACACCTAATGGAAAACATACAAAAATCATTAATTAAGTCGCTAATACTACTAGCCGTTTTTAATTAAAATGTATTCGTGTATTTTTTATTTTTGGTCAGTATCCGGTAAAGCAAAGCCAATCATTAGATTACTTCACGCTTTATAATTGAATCATCATCCCTAGCTAGATTAGTTCCTAATCCGAGTCTAGTTCACACAGATTGCAGCATTTCTTACCATCAGATCGTCGTTTGTAAACGTACTGCTGCATTTGGAAGTCAGTATTTTCGGACCCAAGATGAGTGGTTGCAGCCAACATCTTGGTCACATCGTCCTCCTTCAATTGAAGAACCTCAAGTCCTCCCGACATCTTGTTGCAGTTTCAATTAATTCCAATGAGCGAAAGCCCTGTTAATTTTAATTATTAAAATAATTATGAATTAAATAATAGAAAATGAAACGATGGATTACTTGAAGGCATGCTAGGAAGGCTGAATGAAGGCAAGTCTCGAAAGTAACTGCCCCAAACCCCACTACTCTTTATAGAAAACCAATACAATATTGAGACATGCCACGCCGCCATTGCCGGCAAACCATGCCTAAGAAAACCCAAATTTTTACCAAAATCTGGCCTTTTTATGAAATTTTTCGACGCCCCACCAACAAAAGACTTATGAAGGTAGCAAGTTTTGAGAAGGATTTTCGAAAAAAATCTCGAAATTCTTGAAAAAAAAATAAAAACCTGAAGAGAAAAATACTTACGCGTGCAGATGCCAAATGGGAAGTGTGGAATGAAGTTGGAATCTGGTGGATTTCGGACCGGGAGAATTAAAGTCCACATGTGCAAATGGGGAATTGTGAGACAACTTTGAAAGATTTTTCATTGCAATAATTTCAATTTTTCAGTAAAAAATTAATTGAAATTGTTCGAAAGTTTTACTTTATTTTCGAACAAATAACCATAAGAAGATGCCAGATGGGCTGAAGTACTTATTTTCTGCACCCGGAAGGCAGAAATTCGTTACTGTTTTAGGTAATTCATTAATTATAATGCTTTTAAAATTGTGTTTTGATTTTTCATCATATTTTTGTAATTCCTTGTGATTGGGGACTGTTCATAAACTACGTTGGAATTTAATATAAAATATAAGATCATTACTTTCAAATCGATCTAGCTATTAGTGCAGAAGTTAGCCTCCAGAAGAATCTAAAATGTGGATTAAAATTAGGATGTTTATTTGACGTAAGGTATGAACCGTCCTACAAAATTACGTATGCATAGAACATAGTTTATTAATATGAATTAAATTCAAGACTTGACAATTTGACATTTTGTTATGCAGACTATAAAATCGTCAACAAAATCATTCTTTGTCTTTGTCAAAGACAGTCTTTAAAAATGATGTACATATTCTGTTTTTTATAGGTTTTTTTATTGTTTTGTCTGTAAAATTGAAAACAATTAAAAAGTTTATAATTTTATTTGAATGATTTTAGCCGATGATAGGCCATCCCTTCACGTGGAAGACTACATTCAACAACTTCTGAATAATTTCGCAGATGAATCCGTTGACAATGTTACAAAGAAGTTTCACATTCATCTTCTACTATTTGCCTACAATGCCGACAATTTCTGTATAAAGCAAGAGATTACCACAACCCATAACTTTTTGGTTGAGCCTGCAGAAAATTTAGGTAAAAAGAGGGGGATATCTTATGCTTTGTGATTGATGAGTTTGATTTGATAATGTCTATGTTTTCGTTAATAATTCTCAGAAAGAGTATTCAAAGTCCTGGTCGATACCTTGAAGAAGAAGCCAAACGTTTCGACGAATATTATAATCATAGATGACTTCTCAATGTTCTCACTGCTAGCAGCAAGCCGAAATTGTCCAAAAATATCAAATTTTCTTAGAAGGATCTCCCAGAAGTTTCAAAAGGTTTTCATATTTGCACATAAGCAAACTATAAGCCCGGAGGAAACTGCTGTATTGTATGATGTTGCATCGGCTATTGCAATTCTGGGAAGCTTTTACGGTGGAAGCCTCAGTACTCAGAATTTGTTTGTTTGTGATCTTTTAAAAATAAAACCTGAAAGGAGGGTATCTCATGAGGTTAGCTTTCATTGTTGTACATATATTCCTTTGCTTATTTCTTGTTCAAATCTTTTAAGTTTTGGTTTTTAAAATATTTTAGCAATCCAAGTTTGAAATGCGAAAGGGAGAAATTATTGAACAGAACCCAGAGGACCTGTGGAAGAATCCTGGAAGGAATCAAGACGAAGTTCTAAAAAATTTAACAACTTTTAAACTAACGTTGGAGGATAATGAGAAGGAGTCAAGGAGTCGGCTTTATCTTCCTTATTTTGAGTAATTTTTATATAAGTTTAAACCAAGGCCCTAAATCCTTAGCGACAAAGATTCATTTACAAGGTTGGATCACTTGCCTTTAAAAAATTCTCCTCACTTCTGGGGGATTTGTTATTATGGAGGATAGGGCACCCCCCTTAGCAACGCCTAAGTAGGACCACTTCAAAAAACCCCCACGGGTCACCTATACCTATTTTCGGAACACCAATTTGTTGAGCTATGTACCTGAGACATTTGTCTAATTTTTGACACCACCCTCAATTTATTGGGTCAGAGGAATTTGGGGATATGAATTTTAAAGCAAATCCCCAAGAAGTGAGGAGAATTTCGTAAAGGTAAGTGATCCAACCTGGTAAATGAAGCTTGTCGCTAAGGATTTAGGGCCTTGGTTTAAACTAACAAAATATGGCAATTCTCAAAATATTGTATGTGTTTCTACAAATCCGGATTATATTATTTTCCAGTGCTCAAAAAATTGCTGTTGAAGACCCAGAAAATTATGACGATTATGATGACGAAGATGACGAAGAGGTTTAATTTATACCTTTAGGCCACTCCACACGTCGACAGTCTTATGAATTTTATCTCTCTTATTTAGTCTACGTTATATTGTAAACTATACAAAAAACATGCGAAATTCCAATGCTAAATCGAATTGTTTTGATACTATATCGCATATTATATGCTGATTGCTGTTAGTGTTGGTTGAATAACAATAAAAATAGCAATGATCTAACTAGTTACATCAGAAAAATATATTACTCTTACTGAGGCTGCACATTTGTGCAGTCATCGTGAATCGAATAAATAATATATATAGCGTATTGAAAAATTAAAAACATTTCCTAACCAAGAATCCGCAGGAAGTGAAGGTTTTATCTCTCAACTCTCAAACAACAAGGCTAGTTTGAGACTTACAATCTTACAATGATAAAATCCTTCGTAACCTAAATATATTTCATAGTACAGGCAAAAGATATGACACTTACAACAGTTATACAACACACAAGTATTAATAATTCAATGAATGGAAAAGAAGGGAAATATTATTGCTTAGTGGAACTTATAGTCTTTTGTTGCAACCAAAAATAACCTGCATTGATTTGTATATTGGAAATTCGAAATGCAGTTCATAATTTTAATATTTAAAGTTCTACTGACTGCAGTAATTATCAAGGCTAACCCAATAAATTCTAACCGAAATGAACGAGAAGTTTCTACAAGTTTCGAGGATGATTCTTGGGTACAGAAAATTTAAGTGATATTCATATTTTTGTGGTAATTGAGTTATATTTGAGTTTGTAAACTAAACATGTATTCCCTTCCCTTGTAAGTTGAAAGATTTGGAATCTCAAATACTTTCCAATCCCAATGACGTGAAAACTTTCTTATCTGGCACGGATTCAGAGACAGAAATATCTGAAGGAATAGTTGACAATAATAACGAAGAAGAATTCGGTAAAGATAAGGATTCTGAATCGACGGATGAACCTACGGTGGTTACAGCCAAACCTTACTTGGTACCATTTGATCTATCGAATAAATTACAATTAAAAACAAAATTTATTCTGTAATAATAATTAAATTATGTGGTCGTAGACTGGCGACATTTTATCTACCGAGGAACAGTTGGAATTCGAGACAGCATCGGATCAATCCGTATCTGATGACGGTTTATTAATAAACCCTCAAAACTTGCCAGCAGAAACTAATAAGAAAGTAAGTTGTGTTCAAGTCCTTTGGAATTTGTGTCATGTTTTTAACGAGAAATAAAAGGCTTTGTTACCAACTATGGTACTTGTGAACTAACTGTGTTAATTCGTGTAATTGTCATTGTCTTATTATTTTAACAAAAAAAAGGAGCATTTCATACGATTTGTATGCTCCTTTCACCTTTCAATACCGTAAATCTCTAAATAGACCCTCTCGCTTTAAATCCATAATGAAAGATAAAGTGATACGTGAATGAATGCGGATCTTGATTAAAAGTCGGTGTTGTTGAACAATTACTGCGTGAATGTTGTTTGCACATAGTTCAGAATTTCATGAAAATTCGAAAGAATTCGTTAAAAAAAACATTTATACAGTTTTGCCTTTTTAATTAATTTGTAAAATTGCATCCGAATAATATAATAGGATAACACATAAAAAAGCCCTACCTCAAATATCCCACTCGCTTCACACTTGGAGATTTCAAAAAACGTATTCCCCAGACACCAATATTATAATTGGAGATTATCGGTAACTCCACTGATTGCTGGCCTTGATAATGTTTTGTAGTTTATATAAGCATACGAAATATTATTAAGAAACATTGGTCAATAGATTTCCAAGGCCCTAAATCCTTAGCGACAAGCTTCATTTACCAGGTTGGATCACTTGCCTTTAAAAAATTCTCCTCACTTGTTGGGGATTTGCTTTAAAATTCATATCTCCAAATTCCTCGGACACAATAAATTGAGGGTGGTGTCAAAAATTAGACAAATGTCTCAGGTACATAGCTCAACAAATTGGTGTTCCAAAAATAGGTACAGGTGACCCGTGGGGGTTTTTTGAAGTGGTAATACTTAATCGTTGCTAAGGGGGGCTCCCTATTCCCCACAATAACAAATCCCGTAGAAGTGAGGAGAATTTTTTAAAGGCAAGTGATCCAACCTTGTAAATGAATCTTTGTCGCTAAGGATTTAGGGCCTTGTAGATTTCAAGTACAAGAATCTCAACATTACCAAGCATACCAGCATCATCGACCGTGGAAACCATTTACAACAATGAAGACAAAGACACAAGGCGATTGTTAGATGGAATTTTGACAAACAAACAGAATCGAACAGTCCTGTTAAATATAAATTTGGGCAACTCCCGATCGAAGGATGAGATTTTGAAGGATGGATCGGAAATTAAGAGCTTTGTTGAATTAGTGACAAATCAGACTCAGTTTATAATATTAGGGTGCATTTTGTCTTTAATTGTCCTCATCGCACTACCACTATCTGTATATCAAATCCTTCAAAAGCTTAGCGAGAGAACAAATATAACCCTAATTGCTCATTATGAACATGATATTTTAAACGAAAATGAGTTCCAAAAACCGGAACTTCTTCGAGTATCAGAATAAGTAATTTATAGATTTATCAGATAAGTAAGCATATCCTAATGTAATCTTAGAGCTTCGGAAAATTTGCAGTATATTTTTAGCCCGTTGCTATGCAGGGCTTATATGGATGCCGTTGTCTGTCCGTCTGTCCGTCTGTTAACTCGATAACTTCCGTTAGCGTTAACTTAGATCCTCCAAATTTAATACACCTGGGGTTAGGCCAAAACCAAAGGCTAAGTTCGAAGATAGGTGAAATTGGTCCATTGATTGATTCGTAGGGGTCATTTCCAATTTGTTTGTAATTTAAACCTATTTTACAAAATTGGGAATTCGATAATTCCCATTAGTTTGGACTTAGTTTGGAAAATCTTCGTTATGGATACGATTTGAGATTTGAGGGTATTATCAAGGTATATATACTCTTGGTTTCCTGGGTGTCTTTCTTTCAGGTTTGTTATCACTACTTTCCTGAAAGAAAGACACCCAGGAAACCAAGAGTATATAGACCTTGGGTATTATTATTAGTATTGCTTAGAGTATACAGGGCAAGGTTCCTATACTCTTGGTTTCCTGGGTGTCTTTTCTTCAGGAGGTTGTCCAGGAACTTATATTTCGAATTCCCATTTTAGGGCTACGGGAAAACAAACTATTTTCATCGTTTCTACGGTAATTTTGAGCCAAAAATTTCCATCTTTCCGAAAAAGTCATGAATTTTGGTCTTAGGTAAAACGGAAGGAATGAACTCACTTTAAGGGCTCGTAGTCGATGATCCGAATTGGTCCACGGGTATTTTTGGAAAAACGGGAATCTGCTTAACGTTTCGAACGTACGTTCTTCTTCAGAAGCAGGCTTGTTGAATGGCGAGAATTTTGATCGTCGGTGTCGAATTAGTTCATACATAGGAGGGAGGGAATCAGGGAAAAATAGATGGCATAATCGTTTCTACCGAGGTACGAAACGACCGAATAACATTTTGTAGCGACGATGTCGACTTCTCAATCAAGGCTTTAGAGATGGAAACCTTCTTTCTGAACCGCGGTTACCCAGTAAATTTAATTAAAAAAGCATCTCATAAAGCTAGTGTTCTGGTTCGCTCCGATTTACTCCAACACAATACTCGTTTGCCAAATTCTCGTACCCCTCTTGTTGTTACGTATTCATCCCTCGCTAAATCTTCAGCCCTCTCCACAATCCAAACTTTTTCACAAACTCTCGCCAATCATCCCGTTCTCACTGAAAAGCCCATTGTAGCATACCGCCGGTCTGATAATCTAAAAAACTTATTAGTCCGTTCTAAAATTTCCCTTCCCTCAGTACCAAGTACTATAGCCCCATTAGGCACTTTTCCCTGCAACCGTAGTCGTTGCAAAACTTGTTCTCATACGTTACAACTTCCAATCCTCCAAATTGGTAACGCTAAATTCTCTATAAAGAAAAATTACTCATGCACCTCTAGTCAGTTAATTTACGGTATCACATGTAGACGTTGTCCGCTAGTCATTTATATCGGTGAAACTAGCCGCATGCTTGCCGAGCGTTGTCGTGAGCATTTAAATTTAATTCGAAACAAATCAAATCACCCTGTTTCTAATCATTTTGTTTTACCTGGGCATAATGTTGATGACGTACTCATTACCGTTCTTATGTCAGCCCCGAACAATGAAAGCGACAGACTTTCACTTGAAAGCCGTCTCATTTATTTTTTCAAGTCAAATAACCCTCCCGGTTTAAACCTTCAATTCCGTTTCCAATGAGTAGCTACCTCAAACCCTCAGGGCAGTTGATAACTTCTCAACTGACGGGTGTTTTTTGGCGACCCCGAGGTACCCGAGCCAAGGTCGTTTCGTACCTCGGTAGAAACGATTATGCCATCTATTTTTCCCTGATTCCCTCCCTCCTATGTATGAACTAATTCGACACCGACGATCAAAATTCTCGCCATTCAACAAGCCTGCTTCTGAAGAAGAACGTACGTTCGAAACGTTAAGCAGATTCCCGTTTTTCCAAAAATACCCGTGGACCAATTCGGATCATCGACTACGAGCCCTTAAAGTGAGTTCATTCCTTCCGTTTTACCTATTTATCTCCTCACTCAGCGTCTCTTTTTCATTATGAATTTTGGTCTTGCCAGGCTAACCATCAATTTAGAAACTCATGATTTTCAGCCTAAAATCCTTAGCTTTATGAAATACACACATATGGATACCATAGATATCAGTCGATTGAACTCGATTAAAGTAAAAGTAATAATGCTAAATTAAATACTAAACGATGCGCGATGGTATGTTCATGTCTTGTAATGGTATGTCCCTACAAGTATTTTTGACATTCTGGAATGGTAATACATGTTTCCGGACGGTGTTTGCACTACCTAAGATCGTCATTATCGTTATTGTATCGTACCATTATGAGCCGTCATCCAACGCTCATCAGGGTCCGTCCATTAATTACGTAACGCAAGAGGGTCTGGAGATTTTGTTAAGCTACATAAGAGTTAAAATTTAAAGTGGCCAAGTTTTGCGTTACGAGGGGGGGGGGGGTTTGTGGGTCTGTAAAATCAGCAATGAATGGACGGTCGATCTCGGCGGTCCCTCATGAGGTTAGATTTCAGAGTCAGATTCTCGCATTTCAGAATTTTTAATTCAAATAATTCGGAAAAATCGCTGTAGAAACGATGAAAATAGTTTGTTTTCCCGTAGCCCTAAAATGGGAATTCAAAATCTAAGTTCCTGGACAACCTCCTGAAGAAAAGACACCCAGGAAACCAAGAGTATAGGAACCTTGATACAGGGTGTTTCACTTAAAAGTCCCCACTAGTGACAAAAATCGTCCTTAGTAATCAGACCACATTGAATTTCTAAAATATAGGCTAAACGAAGAAGTGGATAAATAAGTTAGACAGCAAGGAATGGCACTGGTGACTGGCCAAATTGTTTCGGTACTTTAATGCAACGGGCCCGTAATAGCTGCTTGGATAGGTTTTTATTATCTACGGTTGTTTTTACTCTGATAGATTATAGAGGGATTGATACTGCGATTTACTGTCGTTTGACATAATTTACAGCTAAAACGCAACTTTAAGTTTAAACAGATTTATAACTAATTAATGCTTATTAACTTACTTAACGGTTATTAAAATGTTTGCTCTTAAATAACTCTAATACATAAAATACAATGTTGTTTATCATTTTTGTTCCTGTTTTGAAATAAGTTATTTTATTAAGGTATTGAATTTTTACATTTGAAGAATTTCTGATACTATAAATAAATTGTATTTGCTCTGTAAAATAGCAGATAAATCAGATTTTACTCTTCATTACACATTCCTTGCGACACAAATTATTAATCAAAAGTAAATATTGGTATTGACTTTTCTCGAAATTGTGTCATTCGATTTTTATTATGCAACGATAAAGCATTAAAAAATTTGTCGTTCTGTGGCATCCGTGACCATTCCATATTCCATTGCTATCTCAACTTACGGGATTTTATTACTAATTTCCTTTATGATGCTTTTTACGTACATTTTGCCATGTATGCTGAATTGCACATAACTTGTGTTGAAATTGGTGTTTATAATCCTCCCGTCCTGAGAGATTAGTTGGAAAACTGGGAAACCCAGTTTAACTCCGAATTCAGCATTATAATCTTTGTTTCGACCGATAATGATCAAATGTCTAAATTTAACTTTTAATCTAATTATATAATTGTGTTGAAATCTTTGACTTTGTATTAAATGCGCATTTAAATATGATCCTGAAGGATAACATATTTGACTTCTACTTACACAGAGCCACTAGCCATTGCATGTCTATAATTAAAATGGCAATGATGTCAAAATATGTATCATTCTTCAAACATTAAATATCAAATTTTTTTTCGAGTTTTTTCTTAATTTGTTATTTCTTGCCTAATCGTCAATAACTTTTCGAATCTGGACAAGAATTGCTTAATAACATTCATTATCATGTTTATTTGTTTGGATTAGAAAACTGTTAAATTTAATTTTAATGAGTAGTTTTTCCTGAATGGAAATACTATGTTTATTCATCATTAGATAAATTTTGTTCTGATCCATCCATCCAGTTCAGGAATAAAATTACGACCTATAATGTACTTAATAAGAGTTAAAATTATTTTGGATCTGGCGAAGCAATAATGCACAAAACAATGACCTGTGGATATATTAAAATGCATAATCAAGCTGAAACATGGTATGTCGTCAATGAACAAACGCGTCATATAACGGATTGCATTTAGGTAATTTGTTCTGTTTTCAAAATTCAATTGGGTACGACATATACTAAAGCAATATTCTTAAATGCTGTTTAAATATTGTTTATATTATTTTGATTGATTGAAGGATTCATACATCATGAAAATTAAAATGTTACATATCAATCACTTGAGATCTAATAACTTCGATCACAATTACGTGGTTCGTGGTTTTGATTTTCCAAATCTCTGACAAATCACAAATTGAACCCTATCTTTGATCCTCGTTAAAATTTTATTACCATGCGTCATTGCACATCCATGAACTATGAACGTTGTAACTCCTATGGAATTCTGACAACAGTACATACGAAAGAAGATTGACATCGTCAGAAGAATTTGTTAAACGCTCGAACGTAAACGGCCAGTAATGAAAGTGATTGATTACAGACTTATCAGCCATGTAAACATATATGCAGAGTAATCTCCGATATTAATTGAATAGCCAAGTGACCAAGTAACTGCGTGGACCAAATGCAAAATGATATCCAATTCACGTAAGTAAAAAATTAATCGGCAAAACCGCAATACCTTGCGATAAGGGTCTAATCATTGAATCTGACAAGGATATATAAGGGAACATTGATAACGTATTAATTCAGTCCTCATTTAGTAATTGAAATTGTACAAGCATTTTGTCGAGAGACTAGACAGAAAAATGAAGACGTTTTTAGTGTTTTTGGGCCTTGGATGCCTGGTGGCCCTTGCAACCGCAGTACCTGCTGCTCCCTGCCCACCTTTTAGTGCCGGATGTGAACTTCCAAATTGTCTTTGCAGTTCTCAGACCATTCCAGGGGCTTTAACTAAAGAACAGACTCCTCAGGTATGAAATGAACGACAATATTTATTTCATGTAAAATTCTGTAGGAACATTCATAAGAATTACCCGAGAAATTAAACGGGGTTTAAATCTTGATAGATGGTATTCCTAACCTTTGACGATGCCATCAATGTCGTCAACTACCCCTTCTACGAGCAGAACTTCTTCAACCGCAACAATCCCAATGGAGCCCCAATCTCTCTAAGTTACTTCATCACTCACGAGTACAACGATTACTCTTTGGTTCATGAGCTTTGGCGACAAGGTATTTTTTTCATCTTACGGCCTATCTTAATCGACGAGATATGTGCGTTTTTGTTGCGTTATAATTTAATTCAAAATTGCATTCTGTAGGTCACGATATCGCTCTCCACAGCATCACCCATCAAACCAATACCAACTACTGGAAAGATCTGTCCGAAGAGGAATGGAGAGCTGAATTTGTTGACCAACGTCTGCAAATGTCCACTTTTGCTGCCATTCCAGAGGCAGACGTACGTACCTCATCTCTCATAACTTGTCAAACAAATGCAGATTACAACTGACATAAATCTGTTATAGATAAGCTATCTTTTCAATTGTGTCCCGTGTTATTAATTGGAATTCCATGAATCTATAGATCCAAGGAATGAGGGCTCCGTTCCTTCAAACCGGAGGAAATGTGATGTACAAGGCCCTTTCGGAAGGAGGGTTCACATGGGAGTGCTCTCGACCTACATGGAACCAACGTACCCCAGGACTTTGGCCATACACGAATGACTACGCTTCCAACCAAGACTGTCAGATTGCACCTTGTCCAACTGATAAGTTCGACGGGTTCTGGACAGTTCCAATGATTGATCTGATCGGGGATGATTTCTTCCCATGTGCCATGCTTGACCAGTGTAACCCTGTGTAAGCCATTTTATTGATTACCACATGAGTACACTAGTAGAAACACTTAAAGAATGTTCAAATTAATGATTCCATAATTTTGCATATGAATAGTCCAAACAACACTGCTTCGACTCTGGCATTCCTGAAGAGAAATTTCTTGGACCAATACAACGGTAACCGAGCTCCATTCGGTGTCTACACCCACGCGGCCTTCCTTGTTGGTGATGAGCCTGGATTCTCAGAAAGGAGAGAAGGATACAAACAGTAAGGAAACTATACTATATCGCCATATCGTGCCGCAAAACTCCTATTTATATTGCATCAGGAGTTTGTTAAACAAAGCAAGGGGTTGGATGTTGGACATTATTTCGAATGGGGCAGTTATTTCGGGGGACGCGGATGATTTATGCTCACAAGAACTAGAAATTAGATACCCGTTAAACTACAATAATTGTAGTTTAACGGGTATAAACAATTATTGTCATTAATGATCCCTTTTGTTAAAAGATTTTTAGATTTCTTGGGAACAATGGATGACGTATACATCGTCAGTGTATCCAAAGGATTGGAATGGGTAAGGAACCCAACCGTACTTGCTGAACTTGCAGATTTTGCACCTTGGCAAGCCCCAGCACAAGAACCAACCAACCAATGCCAATTCCCCCGTAGCTGCAGATACACAATTCCTTCTGAGAGGTATGCATTAATTAATTAAAAATATTCCTGTTTTAAAACCTTGGAGCTAACAATCTTTAAACACTTATAGGTACATGAATTCTTGTGTTGTGTGCCCGCCAACCTTTCCATGGCTCCACAATCCTTTGGGAAACTAATTTATCTTCAAACTGTCTATTAGAAACTACTAATAGTAATTGCTCCAAGCTAATAAATATATGCTAAATTTACATTCATACTATCAACTCTCAAATCCATGTGAACCATCATTGACCATAAATCAAAGAAATACTGAACCGTGCATTTGATGAGTCGCGTAAAATGTACACCTTTCATATTCATATGCATACAAGCGCCGTAGTCTTGAAAGAGAAAATTTAAAAAATGAACTGCAGACAGATGAAAAACAATATATTATTTTCGTACGATTTCCGATATCTTCCCATTTCGATTTTAATATCATAAATCATTAATATCTTCGTCATTACTGTCATTAGGATCGACGAAGTACAAAATTTTACCGTAATTTAAACTGAAAATTTCATTATTACTTGATAGCCCGAATTTTGCAAAATTATTCACATGAAATGGTACTGGAAATTTGGACGGACAATACCGAAGTGCACGCAACGCCAACGGGTACCGTGATGTGATCCGTAGAGTATTTCGAGCAAGCGTTATTCCTGCACACGATATTATGGTTTTGTTGTGCTCAGGATCGCTTGGATACCTTCTTTCTCTTTTGCCTACGCTTACGTATGATATCATTGATATAAGTACTCTACATAGTCTGATAGTCTACTCTACAATGAATCAATAATAAAACAAAATATTATATTTATTGAATTTGAATCAAAACAATCGAAACTTTCTCAAAATGTCTCCAGCCATATTAAATGTAAGTATTTACCATTTAAAATAAGTTTTGGTTAGTATTTAATCCGACTCTCAATCTCTTTAGACCGACCGGACCGAGGCTAGGTAGAATCCAAAATCCAAACCCAATACCTTAACCCTTAACTATAAACTAAATGAAAAAATAAATCGAATAAACTTTCAATGGAATTGATAAAAAATGTTGGAAAGTTAACGCTAAAATTCCAACATCTATTATAATAAAAAAGCTATGTCTGAATGTCAGTAACTGATGTTCCATCTATAGGTTTCTTAATGGATTGACTTATCGAAAAACTGAGATAGCCAAAAATTCTTTTAAAAAATTTGCGTCCCGGATAGCTATATGGGGTTTCAAAATTTTGTGACCTATGACCTGGGCTAACGTGACCTATCCTAATGTTGTTCGTAAATGGTCGTGTGATATACCGATTGACACTGCTGTTCTTCAAGAAATACTTTAGCAATGTTGGAATTTCAAAATTTTGGTTCCTGACCTCAATAACGGTCAAAAGGGTCGAATTTTCAAAATCATCGCATGACATAACAATTTACTCTCCTTTCGCCGAAAAACACTTGGACAATGTCGAAATTTGAAAATTTTGATCCCCAGGCCTTAAAAACAGCTGAAAAGGTCAAACGGCCTAAGCCCGGTAAAAACCAGGATTCTAGCTGGTGCATCAAAATTGTTAACCTTACTTCATTTAAACGTTTCATATTTCTGGCCCACGTCCTAGGATCCCGGTTTTTACCGGGCTTACGCCTAGTAATCCATAATTTCAAAGTGGAGTTTGACTAAAAATCCACATTTTGTCAAGTAGAACATCTCATAAAGTCTGACTACTATCAACATTTACAGCTTTCCATAACTTCCTTTGCCAATTTCATATATATTTCATTCATTGAACGACCCCGGAATAGAGCCCCAGCCCTAGAAAGAATACTACCCTAACACAAACCAAAGGGGTTTTAAAAGTAAAAGCCCGGGAAATAAATAACGTAATTCTGTAAATTACTCCCCCCCCCCTTTAAGAAATACATCCCAACTCTTATTAAAGAAAGGCCAATGATTGGATTTGACAGATAACTCCCCTCAAAGCCGTAGATAATTTAACTCCATAAACTCCCTAATTAAAATGATGAATGAATTCGAATGTGAATTGAAATTGGTAGAGTTTACGACGTTTTATCGCCTTTATCGAATATTGTATAGGATTCTACATATCTACAACGCAACAAAAGTTCAAAAGCATTGTTTTAAAAATTTGTCCAACGACACACCTCGTCGAGTCGAGAGTTTTTAAATGCTTCTAGGCGTTCCCATTTAATGCTTCCAACCGAAATCTGAAATTTGCCAACCATTCATGTGCAACCATCTAATATGAACCTTGACAACTTTAATTGGCCATATCCGCGACCGAAATCTGAAAGCGCCCAACCAATATTGGAAAGCCCCAACTCAATTTTAACATTGAATTCCTTGCATAAGCATAACCAAAATAATTTTGTATCGTATTTTTAAATCATTAAATGTAAATGACAGATATTTAGAAGGAGATAAGTATCCACGTATCGTAAAAGATCAAGAAAGGAATAAAAAAAGTTAAGATTAATTATTTCCGTAATCCGGTGTCATAGGAGTACTTTGACCAGTCATGGTCATGTTGCATCTTGAACAGACACTTAAATAATTCCACAAGTGATTTCCGGTCTTAGAATATTGCCTGTTTTATTATTCCTGCATTTATTCCTGGCTAATATTTATTTGTACTTGAATGGTCGTTATCAAATCCTTCATACTATCCAGATCTTTGATCGCGGTATTCGTAAACAATAAATTTTAAATGGTTAGTCATTTATCGCTGCAAATTATCAAATCTGAGGATTCAGATAACCAATTTGACAATCAGCGTCAGAACAAAAAAACACAAAGTATATCCATCTTATGAATTCTAAAAGCAATTCAACAATTTTGAAATAACACCAGCGGAGAAAATTCGCGATTTTGTTGCAAGACAAAATACAGTCAGAGTGTGAATTCATTATTTTTACGGACAATTG
This sequence comes from Desoria tigrina, assembly GCA_906901685.1. Classification (NCBI taxonomy): domain Eukaryota; kingdom Metazoa; phylum Arthropoda; class Collembola; order Entomobryomorpha; family Isotomidae; genus Desoria; species Desoria tigrina. Next base: position 10,702,744 of record CAJQTU010000142.1, read on the forward strand.
TAAAATATCTTGTACATTTTCAGCAAAGATGTTTATTGTTAACTCTGTACTTTAATTGTAATTGTACACTATTAACTAGCTATCGAATACCGCGATCAAAGATCTGGATAGTATGAAGGATTTGATAACGACCATTCAAGTACAAATAAATATTAGCCAGGAATAAATGCAGGAATAATAAAACAGGCAATATTCTAAGACCGGAAATCACTTGTGGAATTATTTAAGTGTCTGTTCAAGATGCAACATGACCATGACTGGTCAAAGTACTCCTATGACACCGGATTACGGAAATAATTAATCTTAACTTTTTTTATTCCTTTCTTGATCTTTTACGATACGTGGATACTTATCTCCTTCTAAATATCTGTCATTTACATTTAATGATATAAAAATGCGATACAAAAATATTTTGGTTATGCTTATGCAAGGAATTCAATGTTAAAATTGAGTTGGGGCTTTCCAATATTGGTTGGGCGCTTTCAGATTTCGGTCGCGGATATGGCCAATTAAAGTTGTCAAGGTTCATATTAGATGGTTGCACACGAATGGTTGGCAAATTTCAGATTTCGGTAGGAAGCATTAATAATAACCCGATAAAATGTCCCCAAGTCCCCACCCAGAGAGGATATAATAACATGTTTGATACATCCATTTTTAGAGACATGGCTTAGCTTTGGCAATACTTGGCATTTTCAATTTGGGGTTCCTTGACTACGGGTTTTCCGAGAGATAGTTCTTTCAGATTTTTCACGGCAATTTACCTGTTTATATGAATAATCATGTGTCATGATGTCATGAATGCATACAATTACTATTGATTAGGATCCATGCATTAGTATGAATATAAATTGTCAACATGAGTACGTACTATATAAATTCTCATGATGATTTGCCTTTCAAGATGTCAAGGTCTGAATCGACTGGAGGGGGCAAAATGCCAGCGGAACTACCAAAGTACCCTGCTGAACCAACCGTAATCTTCTTCGCCTCCAAGAATGAAAGTTTTCGCTTGGGAGAAAACTTTAAAACATTTCAGAAGAAGCTCAAAACCAGAGTGCATAAGGTCATCCAGTAAGTCCTTTTTACAACGTGACACGTGAGATGTTGAGAATCCTGGATTTCTTTAATTAGAGTCATTTGAAAATGAACTAATGTTTTTACTAGACTCAAAGACGAGCTGATGGAGGAGATGCTCCCATACAGTAAAATGGTTATCATCGCCGGTACAAACTCTCCACTGGGTGTCCACGAAGTCAATATCTTAAAGAATTATGTCGAAAATCAAGGAGGGTCAGTCCTGGTTTTGGCCGAAGCTTGTTCGGCATCGCATTATTATAACGCGTTCACACAGAATTTCGGTATTTCCGTAGTCAGAGGTAAATTATTATCCTTTGAATATTAGCCTGAATTTATGCAAGACTTGAAATAAATCCTCTTTTTCGCAGATTGTGTAGTTCGAACAGTCTATTATAAATATGGTCACCCAAAAGAATGTCTTGTCCAGAATGCCATGATTTGCCCCATTCTTATGGACTCGGTCATGGGAGGCGAAGAAGAGAACTTTACGATTCTGTATCCGAACGGATGTTCCTTGAATATTTCGAAACCGTCTTTGCCCATAATCAGCAGTGGGGCTACATCCTATCCAGTAAATCGACCACTGGGGGCTATTTATTATTCACCAACCTCCAAAGGAAAACTCATTGTTTTTGGAGCAGGCCATGCATTTACAGAGAAGTACGATTTTTAATAGCATACTCTTTTTCTCATCCGTCGATCCGTCTCAAAAACAACGGTTTACTTACAGATATATTGACAAGGAAGAAAATACAAAACTTCTGGAGTTTTTCTTGAATCTTCTTACAACCTCAGAGCCTTTGCCACTTGATCCAGTGGATATCGATGATTCAGAACTTACGGAATATAATTTAATTCCAGATACGGTTAAAGGAGCTCAGAAAGTTCGAGTTTGTCTACAAGAAAGTGATGATTTCATCATGCCAGGAAGTGCCAATCACTTAGGGTAATTTTCTTTTTAAGTATTTAGTATTCCTTTTGATTTCTGTTTAACTTCTTTCCAAACTGATAACCTAAAATATATATGGCATTTTAGGGTGGTAGAGCCGAATCGACTCATTGAACCGAAGTTGTACAGTTTAAATTCTAATCTTCTTCCGGATGTCTTGGCTGCCTATGACGAGCTTGGAGTAAAGAAGGGACCATTGAAACTTATTCAACCCCAATTTGAAACCCCCTTGCCCCCTCTGAAAGTTGCTGTAAGGACTTAATGTCAAGCCAATACAATAAAACTTTATCAGAAAAAGATCTATTAATATCATTGCACCAACAGGTATTTCCACCATCGTTTCGGGAACTACCTCCCCCACCGTTAGAACTATTCGATCTCGATGAAGAATTCGCATCAGAGAAAATCAGATTAGCTCAGCTAACCAATAAGTGCACGGACGATGATTTAGCGTTTTATATACAATCTTCAGGGACTATAATGAACGTCAATGTGTCTGAAGATCAGAAAAACAATCCTAAGGCCATTCTTCATGCTATTTTGTTACAACTCACTGAATTCAAAAGATCAGATAATAACATTGGATTTGATAATGTATCTACACCCCCACCAGAAACGGAAGAAACAATGGGACATGACCTTGGGCACCAGGAATTGGAGTTTTAGAAAAGTTTGACTTTGTTAAGCAGTTGTAGCCATATGGAATGGTCTCTTAATTTAAAAAGATGCCCTTAAAAGCTTGATAATGTATTAGAAATGATTAAATGTGATAAAAATAAGAAAACATCAAGAGCTGTGAACAGTTTGATTTGTCGTATACCTACTTCCATCTTCGAAAATGATGCCACAAAACAAAATTTGTACATAACATAATATATATAGTACCTATATATGAATATATCTTAATTTTAATTATGAAAACCTACTTTGTTCACCCGTCCAAAGTACTTGTCATGTAGATTTGTAGAATACGTCTGAAACTCTGACTACGTGCACACCAATGTTTTTATGAATAAATGCATATTGATGTTTGTCAGTTTATGTTTAACAAATTCAAATCTTAATAACTCGAGAGGGAATTCATTGTTAATTAATATTCTTACCCTCCTTGGTCTTGGTAGTATTAATAGTAACAATTATTTTGGTAGAAAATGTATAATAGCCAATTAACAATTTTAGGAAAATTGATCACCGTTCCCTTATGTACTAGTCCAAAATCTAATATTCATACTCTCACATAAAATCGTCAGAATCATCGCCCGAATTATCTTGATTGGTCTTCATATTCTCAGACTTCATTAAAGATGTATAGCTCCTACAAATAACAACATTGATTAATTTGGATCTTTCAAGATTCAGTTTCAATGTTTTATATTTTAAATTTAATGTAATAATGGCAGACAAATACCGTAGTTCGGCGTCGTCAGCTTTCTTTTTATCCTGAACTTTCTGTTGCTCTCGTTGTCTCTTTTCATGTTCCCTAAGCTTAAGCCTTTCCTTGGCATCTCGATCTTCCCTCAATGCTCTCAGATCAAGTTTCTGATTATCAGATTTAGTTTTCTCCAGGCGTTTCACAATCTCCGGCTTCTTGGCAACATGCTTCACAAGCTTGACTTCCTTATCATTGAAGAATCCTACTTGTCCAGGTTCCATGGAAGGTGTTTTCTTGAGGTTACTCCACAATGTGTAGACGACATCCACTGATGCTTGCTTCCGCCCTGTTATCGAGTTATCTTTAACCAGCTGGCATGCTTCTTCAATTATCACAGAAGGAACGGTATCCAAAGTTTCACCCTAAAGAAATTGGAAATATTTTAACTAAACATTTTGTTTAATAAAATAAAAAGTAACATTTGATTAAGTGTATTTAGTATACGCTACTGTTAATACTATGACATGTGAAAAAACGACGTTTTGTTGCAAATTTTACGTAGATTCTGAATCTGCAATAAAAAGACGTGTAACATGGAAGCGTTTTTTATATAAATCCAGAAAACGGGTAAAAATAGGATTTTTTTCATTTTAAAGGGCTTCACGTGTCAGATTGTGCTATTAAAATGAATTCATTAGGTTTTTTCACACGTTATTGGGAGTTTAAATATATAACCAGATTTAGATTTCTGTAACTCTTTATGCGTTATTGAGATATCTTCTATCAACTTGGCACTTGGCACAAATACAAAATACGGTTTTTAGCATTTTCTAGGAAATATCCATTGCTGATTTCCAACGCTTATCCAAATGTTCGTAACCTCTGACCCGTTATCGTCGAACCGACCCACCTTTCTGCAGGCGCCAAAATGTTAAAAAATTATTGTATTTACGACATGATGGTAGGTTTAGGTTAGGATACGGAGCCATGCGAGATATGTAGATGTAGGGTACGAGCTATACAAGGTAGGTAGAAATAGGGTACCAAGATATGGGAGGCAAGTAGGGGTAAGGTACCAAGCTATGCGAGTAGGTAGGAGGAATTCCGTGTAATTCGTCCACTCCTCTTACACAGTCACACACACTCGCCTATACCGTCCATGTTAAAGTAGGTAGGAGGAATTCCGGGCCACTCGTCCACTCCTCTCACACACACTCGCCTATACCGTCCATGTTAAAGTAGGTAGGAGGAATTCCGGGCCACTCGTTCACTCCTCTCACACACACTCGCCTATACCGTCCATGTTAAAGTAGGTAGGAGAACTTCCGGGCCACTCGTCCACTCCTCTCACACACACTCGCCTATACCGTCCATGTTAAAGTAGGTAGGAGAACTTCCGGTCCACTCGTCCACTCCACTGCTCACCTCTCACACACACAAGCATGTGTGAGTGAGGGCATGCGGAAGTACATGTGAAAGACCATTACTGGAGAACCAGAACATGCAGGAGAGAATGCGGGGAGTGCCGAGTGCTTGCTTAGTTATAGTAGACTATTTAAACGGTGGGGGTGGATTATCTTACCGGTCTCAAACGAAGGTAAACGTGAGCTGAGGACAACTTGTCGACGTGGAACCAAACATCTTCCGGCCAACCCCATCTAATAAGTTCTTCGTCTGTGAATATAGTCACAACAGTTGGAATTAAGTCAAAAGTTGCACAATGAATGCAAGTGCATGTAATATCAATATGTGGTGTCGGTCATCGGCGAAATATTTAAATTTATGTGTGCTTACTTTCGAATTTATCTTCACCCATAAAAAGAGTCACAGGTGGGTCAACCACTAGAAAGAACAATGACATTTACACATTTGACATTTGACATTTCATTGACATTATTATTTACGCATAAGTTATGCGTTATGCCGGGCATAACGCATAACATATTCAATATTACAATATTATGACATAGCTTCAAAATATGTATGAAATAAATTCAATTTGCAATTCATGAGAACTTTTGACTTTTAAGTTTGAACTTTGAAGGTTGAAGCTAACTTCAAACTTTGAACTTACCATTTGATGTGATGTAAAAAACCATTTCGAACTTCTTGTGCAGTGTCTGGGTCCTGGGTTCTGCTGGCCTTCTTTGTCTTTCTGATTTATTTTATATGTGATATGAAAGGATTATAATCTAAACTCAGTCAGTTGTCACCTCGGGCGGGTCACAGGTCACAGCGTATTTAGTACACAGTATTCGACGTCCACAAGTCCACACGCACGACGAACAGGATGCAGGAACGAACGACGACGATTAATTTTGTGAAACTGCATGAGAAGATTTCGAATATTCCATCTCCCCAAACTTCGTTCGTCACCGAAACGTCAATATCCCACTTTGAGGGGGTACTCTGAGACTTCTTCAGAGCTAAATTGCATGGGAAAGGGAATCTCTGATCTTGGTTCGTTGGTTCATTTCATTGATTGTGCGTTGATTAAAATAAATCCAGACCGTCATTATAGGGTGTACTTACAGGATAAATGATTAATTACCCCTTGTTTATTCAATAAGATTGCGATGCCTGTAATTTCAAAACCAGATTATGGTTAATAGTAGGTATGTAATATATACCTATGTTGAAAACTGAAACCGTTCTGTTCTAAAATTCCAACACACAATATGCAATAGCCAAGAAGAAACAAATAAATGACATTTTTAAAATTATTATTAATAACAGAAGATTAAAGAGACTGTAGAAATAATCACAGAGCTGAAGCAAACTCAGTCATTATAGTATATCATCAGTCAAACTCAACAATGTGTTAAATACAATATTTTTAAAACTAAATAAACAACTTTATCTGGTTGGGTAAACCAAAATCTAAGAGAATTACAATGAATTAAGATACAAGATACAAACGTATCCTTGATCCAGCCTATAGTCTATTAAGTCTAATTAATAGCTATAAAACTAATTAAATATACGATTCTTGCTAATTTGCCTACAGTGACTACAGTATGAGTTCAAATAATGTGTTTAACAAACATCCAGTCAATTATGTCAATAACGTAAATAGTTGTCGGGAACGGGAACCGTCTACACGTGTTGCATTATAACATAACGCCGTTTCCATAATCTTTTGTCGACCAAAACTACCAAAATGGACACCTGCAATTGAAACACATTATTAGATCAATATGAACGATGTTCAGCCATGGTAATTTATAATACTCTGTAAAAAACGAACCATCCGATATAACATTGGCATAAATTCTCGTGGCTCGTAGCTTGTTGAATTAAAAGATTGACTTGTTCTTTCACCCCATAGGGTTCTTCATTTTGAAAATCTTTTCCTGTTAACTTCTCGCGAACTCGAGTTACAACATCAAGTGCCTTTTTATTTAACGCTTCAGGTTGCGGTTTGTCACTATTTTCTACAAAAAGAGATTTTCAATGAATATTTATATGTCAATACAAAAGGCTTTTCGTCCACTTAAGATGATAATTAATCTTAATCCCCATTCATACCTGCTTCAGGATTCACTTTTTTGACAGGCGCGGGAGGTTGAGCATTAGTTGCTGCTCCCGAAGGGCCTTCACTACTTGTATCTAATGTATCCGTAACATCTCTATCTTTCACAGATGAACCGGATGGGGGTTGCGTTACTGTAGACGAATGCGCTGCAGTAGTTTTTCCTCGTTTCGCTGCTTTTGCCGTATTCGCATTATCAATAAGACGCCAGTTTAGCAGGGGATCATAGACGAATGCTTCCAAAACGGCCATTAGAGAGTCTTTGTTATGCCGGAGTACTTTCATCACCGACTCGCACGTGCAACTGTAATAACGGGATCAGAATTGTTATCCTCTTAACGAATCCAAAGGCATTACTTTTATTTTATAATATTTTGAAAATTCATACCGGTAGGTTCCGTCAATGCCAGTAATTTCCATTGCGTTTATAAGCATTCTGGTTAGCCTGAATGGAATTTTTTCGGGGAATTTTTCTCTTGTCATCGCAACTTCGAAGCAGTCACCAAAATCAATATGGACTATCTTTCCACTTTGCCTATCTAACATCAAATTAGAAGGATGGCGATCACCAAGACCAAGAACGTAGCCAACCATTGACATTACAGCCAAAGACCTGGTATAATTCGTCCTTCTATCAAACCAGACTTCACTCGAAGGGCTTTTCAGCCATAACAGCTTCGCTAAATCGTCTCCCTGAGTGTGTTCCAAGGCATGTTCAAACACTTCAACTTTCTGCATTAAAGTAAGATGTTCGTAGTCAGGAGCCATACGTAGCATTATTCGATGTTCAATGTTCAATAAAATTTTCTTCTTTTCACGGTAATCATGAATCAACGTGTGTAATGTATCACAGTGAGGAACCCATCCTATTAAACCGCTATTTGTCGATAGCGGTATCACAGCGTAACGCTGAATAGTTAAATTTCTTCTAAACGTTTCGGGATCTCCTAAAAGCAGTGTATTAACTAGGCCAAATAACTGCATTACTCGCTCGTCCTGACGTAAATCTTCATGCCCCTTTAGCAGGTATACAAAGTCTTTGCCATTGGACCCTATATTAAAAGTTGATCTCATTCACCACATTTAATTAATCGCTGATACAAAATTATTCAATTGTTCTTAAATATTCCAAATTCTTACCGGTTATACATAACTTTCTTGGTCTCTGTTTACTAGTTATGACTTGGAGGAAACTTAGAAGCTGTGCAATCTGAATTACAGGTTTTCCTGGTACATAAGATCCAGGTACTGCCAACTCCAAGTCACGACATTTGAGAAGTTTAGGAGAGACGTATTGTAATTCTGGGAGCCAAATAGTCGAATCATCAAGTTACAAAAATTCTAATAGCGTTGACGAATGAATGTATTAAATAACCACAGACTCACCTAAGCTTATAAGTTGTGGTAACTGCCTTGAAATTCTCTTGAACACATGATAGTACAAATCCCACGCTTGATTTAAATCTCTGACATTGCCAGATATTTTGTAACGTTTGCACCATTCTAACGCTTCGGTTAGATCCCTTCCATACGCTTGATTAAAACTGGTTTCTTTCAACGTCTGTGGACCCCTTTCTAGCATGGCATGTAATGGTTCAAGAACTTGAAACATTCCCTGTACATTTCGCTCACCAAAATATAGTCTTGATGCTTCTTCGAGTCCTATTTGAATCACAGGAGTCAAGTTTAAATATTCAAACCGAACGGTTGTATTTTCTCAAAAAGGTGTACCTTCATGCCAAAGCTCGTGCCATAAAATTGCAACTCGGATAAGTTCCTCAGACACCATTATAGCTTGTTGAACAAGAACATGCGAATGTTCACACATGTTTTTCAAAATCTTGTTGGCAGCAGTATGACGGGCTGGACTAGAGGACTTTGAAGCCACGGTCAATGGGTAAATCAGAGCTTGTGGGTGGTATTTTCCAATATCGGTAAGTAAATGGTGGATTAATTTGCCAACCAAGTGTCGAGGGGTGTCGATTCTGGCTATCAGTTGAGGAATTACCTACATATTAATTTAATTTGCAAATAAAACATAGAAATTCATTGTATAATGAAAAGGGAAATGAATAGAAATTTGTACCTGTAACCAGTTATCAACATGTATTCCTCTAACACCTTCAACCAACGCATCATATACTTCATGCCACTGTCCAAAGTCAAACCATAATGTGAGTAGACGCAAAGTATCCTGTAGACTTGCTCCAGTTGATCCACTTAAGGCAATTGAGCGAACAAATCCTTGGACTGCAGGTACGGTGTATTGACTGATGTACGCGGGGGTCTACATTTAATTTTTAATTTTAATGAAATGAGCTTAATCGCATTTTCAATACAAACCAAACATAACCAACAAATATATTTCAACTCTGTTCAAATATGGTTAGATTATTACCAAGATGCTTCTATCAACAGTTTGTTGAGTTTGGATGTTGTTATTTTTGTGATATAAAACCGCTTCAAAGTTCATGTATGCGTGTGCATGCCATGCTTTGTACCATGATGGGTCATGTTCTGTAGCTGACTGATAATATCTATACAAAAAGTGCTGAATAATAATTACGAAGACTTCTAAATGTTCTGTAAAATTTCAATGAATTGAGGGTACTTACTGTAGAACTTCGGTAATAACACCTTCTTTCAGCCCTTCTAGATTTTCCTGCCATTCTCCTAAGCGTAAACAACAACGGGCAAGTAATTTTCTAAGGTCGGTCACAGCATTTTCAGCAGCCGCTCCGTTATCGCTCGTATTTGCATTTAGTTGAGGAAGTAGAGTGTGTTTTACAAAACTCTTCAATTGCCTTAAATGGATCATAGAATCATATGAAAGAGCTCCAAAACCAATATTTTTGTTTTTTAAATTAAAGAAAGTATCAAAAAAAAATACCAAAACGCTGTAGATTTTTCTCCATTTGCCCAAAGATGTTTCGTAAAAGCGTATGTAACTTGCGGATAATTCGAAGGTAATATTTTTTGCGTATCCGGTTCAGTCCCTAAAAGGCTAACTAGTGTTTTGTAGGATAATTTCAGCCTTCCATTTTTTCGACATAGGCTAGCAAACTTCAGGTACGTTCGAATATCTTCATGCCTACTAAGGACAACAGAACGTGTTTGAAGGATTTTTTGCCAATCCTCAATGCGATTAACGCATCCCTATTGCAAAATAGAGGGCCCACTTTTATAAATTTACACATTTAAATTTGTAACTTTTTTAATTTTTAGAACAGTGGCGTTACTAACCTTCAACCTTTCCCACCACATTAATTTGATATCCTCTCGACGTTCTGGAACCACTTTATATTGAATGACTTCTTCTAATTCTGCCAGCATTTGTACAATCACCATTGTATTGTAGGCTCTCTGATAAGATTCACTTGCCATTGCAGTAAGCTCGGTGTCTAGTATATCTCGGGCTGAATCGATTAGCTAACCAATTTAACGTGCAATTAAATTAAAATAAAAAATCCTTGATTTCAGTTGTTAAAATTTTAAAAGCTTAATTGCTTCAGTGCCCATACCTGTTCAGCTTGCGAGTAAAATCCTTTATGAATTGAAATGAGAGCTCGATAAAATGTTCCGTCGAGACTGTCCCTTGGAATAAATTGAACGTACTTTTCCATGCGATCCCATTTATTCTGTCCCCAACTGGCCGCTGCTCCCATGTGGGCCATCCTGTTTTTGTCCTTGTCGGGAGCATTATTCCATTTGGCTCTTGCAACTTCTTCTAACGCCTGCCAGTCACCCAGGGCCTCTAAACATCTCATCTGACCAATTGTGAGGTCGATATCATCAGGATTTGTATCCAATTTTGAACTATACAAGTCATATGCCTTCTCCCAATCGTGAAGCTTTTCATACCACTGCTCCTGTACTCGCAAGTGGTTGCCATAATTTTTCATGGCATACTCTAGGAGCCCTGCGTATCAATAAGAGAAGACAGAAGTAAACGAAGTCAGTAACTTTCAAATATTGATGTAAAGGTTGCAAATAAATTTAGGCTATTAGATTTAAGCATAATACCAGCAGCAGCTTCCTTGTTTTGTAGTTTGTTGTTTATGGAAATCAGCGTTTCAAGAACTTCAGAAGAAGGGCTTTTATGGAACTGCTCCTCTTTATAATGTAACGCTTTAGCATAGGCACAACATGTCATGGCTCGTTCTCCTAAGAACTCTGGCTCCAAGGGTAAAGGTCCCTAAATAATAATAATTATATCAATAAAGTAATCGCTTTATCCGAATCTGGAGTTTGGTTACAAATATTGCATAAGGAGAAACTAGTTGCGAACCTTTTCACAATGTTCCATGAATTCTGCCAAGTTGAGAATAGTTTGTGTTATTTCTGGTAAGTCATCGACCATAAGAGCCTGTCGTAAGCTAGCGATTAGTTCGTTTTGTAGCTCTTCTTGCAATTCTGTCCAACAAGACACGAAAGCTGCATTGAATAAATCTCTTGGCAATTGGGCATATGTTTGGGCAAGATTGTGACAAGCTCGAAGACTTGGAGATGGAGATTCTTTCAGAAATTCAATAGACAAGCGGCGAAGCCATTCAAGCCAATCTTCTTTCGACACTCGACGAGTCGCTGTCCAAGCTCGTTGAAGATTAGCGGTTGACACATGAAACTAAATACAAAATATGTTAATTAAAATAACTGACAATCCAATTTTTGTTGACAGATATATTTAATTTTCTTACACTTGACACTTCTTTATAAATTATAATATTTATGGTACTCACTCTGTTAATTGAATAAGTGTCCATAGCGGTAAGGCCCATCATATTTCTAGATCTGCTATACGTTCTCTGCTTAATTTTTGACAGTTGATTTATTTCACTATCATCTCCCTCGCTGTAGTAGTCATCCTTACACTTGTATAATATAAGAGTGTCATAGCGAGTATGCTTAATGTTATGTTTCTTGAGTACTCGTTGAACCATGGGTATAAACACTTGGAATCTTGGCCCAAATTGGATGACTAAACTCGCCAAAGTATCCATGCAATTATCTCTTAATTCGTGTGTAGTGTCCAATGTCCGAACAAGAGGGTGAATGATTCTGGAAAAAGTATAGCCAATTTTAGTATATCAATTGATCTTAAAAAAAACTTACATTACAAGACTATCACAAACCTGCTAGCAAAATCAGAAAAGTTCAGTGTACAAGATAACTGGTCGATCGTTTCTAATGCAATACGTTTCAAGCTGAGTGGAACATCTGGAACATCCAGTAGCTTTACAATTGGAGGAAGTAAGAGATGCAGAAATTCGTCTAAATTGGTTCCGAACTTCTGAAGGGCGTTTAAAAGCTAAAAAGTTATAAAAATATACATAGGAATAATAAAAGAGATTTATAATAATATTTTTGTTTCAGTAAAGTCAAGATAAATATTTAGTGTACTTACATTGGCAGTTACAACCCTATCCTTACTGGTATCATAAACCAAAACTTTCAGCATTAGTGGTATCAACTTGGCCAAATATACTTTGAACTCTGAACCCAGTGCAATTGCTATCTGCTCCACAACCAAAATTATGGTGACTTGCAGCAAAGGGTTTACCATCCAAAAGTCCTATAATGTTACAAGAATTACAAGATTGAAATTTTGAACTATTTATAAAATATATTGAAAATACTGAAGATTTGAATGTTTGCTTTTCTCACTTTTATCAAGGCAAATATATCGTCAAGATAGGTTCTAATATGCTGTTTCACAATAGCAATTAACATTCCCAACTGCTGGAAAAGAAATTCTTTGTAATGCATTTCCGTTGTTCGGATAACTTGAATCAGGCAAGGGATGACTTGAGGAATGTACGTGACACAGCTTACGTTGAGCGATTTAAACACAAAAGTAACGGCCTGCAAAATTGAGTTTTCATCTTGGAAAAATGTAGTTTTGATATTTGGTTCAATATTTGGCATGACTTGCAAACCTGAACGACCGATGTGTGGTGTTGAGCTAATGTGTTATCACGAATGATTCTCATAAGAGTTGCAATTGCAATGGAGGGGTAAAATTCGTCCAAAGTAGCGTTGGACATATGGATCAACATTTCACTTGTAGTCATTTCTAAATAAAAGTAACAATTCATTAAATTTTAAAAGTCCTTCTTTTAATTAAATTCCTATGAAAATAGATGATATATAAATACCTTGAATAGCTTCAATTTCAGATTTTGGATCAGTCATGGACACTAAAGCAATAGCATTGCCCTCAACATCTATCTGTCCGAGATGCATCTTATGCTTGTAAGGATCCAAGGCTCCAAGCAATCCTAACACTCGAATTGTACCTCGTCTAAAACAAATTGCAGATATGATTAAGACCAAAGAGTCCAATAACAACGGATGATATGCAGTCAAATTAAAACAAACGTCAGGAGTAGTTTACCTCACAAAATGTTGTTGTTCGGTCCTCAGAAACGATAACAATGTATCCAACAGTGTTGGGAACTTTTGATACGGAGTTACCACTGATCCAGTATTTTCGACCAACTGACCCAAAGTCCATAGAGCAAATCCTCGTTGAGTTGGAGCTCCAGAATCACTTAGCATATCGAGAAGAATGGTTAATAACTCGGGAACTGTACTTTGCATTTCCTTTCCTGCAACCTAACACCATCATCATATTGCAATTTAATTAAAATTGACAGACAACTGATTATTCCGACAATTAGGATAATTTTAGAAAGTAAAATAAATAACGTGTCAAGAATGTCCAACCTGAGCTAAATCCCCCAGGGTAACTAAAATGTTGATTACAACTCCCGGATTTGGATCTTGATCTTTCAGTTTTCTCATTAAAGCCTTGAGTACAGGATCTTTATATGATTTCATTAGCTTTGGACTCGTTGAAACCAAATGTCCCAACATTCTTGCCGCTTGCTCTTTGTTTCTTCCCATACCAGAGTACTCCAATTCATTCAAGATCTATAAAACAACATATAAAATAAAACCAAAACGTAGAAACAAATTCTGCAGTTCCTAAAATTCTTACCTGAACCAAGACTTTTCTCAATCCAGGTAAAACGTATGCTGGATTGATTAGGCTAAGACGACCAATAGTGCATAAACCGATTTCCCGTATTTCGAACACTTCATCATGAAGCGCAACGAACAAGGCCGACAGATTCTCAGGTTGACTCAAATAATTGTCAAATATTTCATCAAGATTTTCGAACACACTAAAACGGACTTCTGGATCTGAAAATTAAAAACCATCATTACACCAATTAATTAAGGACTAAGACTAGCACAAAGCACAATAGACCCTAATGCACTTGAACTCAAAATTACAATAAATCACAGCTATTTTACTAATTACTACTTACCCGCATCTGTGATCCCAACTACCAATAATTTGTTTAGAACGTCCGCCACTGTCGTAGTCACGGTGTGAGAGTATCGACCTTCAAGTCCCTAAAATTACAGTCAACGATAGAGTTAAAAATTGTCAAACATGATATTCTACAATAATTGTTTGACCCACCTGTATTGCCATTCTTAGGAGAGTACTACAAGTTCTGACAGCTTCAAGTCGTATGTCCTTGCATTCTGATGTCAAAAATACGTCCGCACAATGTTTTACAAACTGGATCACTGAATTTCCTGATGAAATCAAAACAGATTTACAAAGTTTCGCTAATGAATCGTGTACGACCATCTTAACTCTACCACGAGCTGACGCTGAGCCTCTAATGAAAAAAAAGACTTAAATTTTACTAAAAACTATCCCTTGATATATTTATACATTTTTTAACCTTTTTGTTGAGAAACGGGAAAGGTTACATTGTACATAAACTTTTGCCCATTGTTCTCTCACACATTCCCTTTGCCTTCAGAGTCCTTTATGCACAACTCGAAATAAATATTATGTAGATATACCTATATAATTCTGCTTAGCTATTACAGATTGTTTAGAAATGCGCATATACACAGTTTAAAAAGTTTGTAACGGGGTTTTCATATGTGATACCGAAAAGTTTCGACTTAAGTCATTGATACGATGACAGCTAATATTTCCAATAATTCCATGGAACAAAAATCAAGAAAATCTATTTTTTACTAGCGCCTCCGCGCTCCGACTCCGAGTAGATGGATATGGATGAAGCTGGTCTAAGTTTAAATATTTGTAATATTAGGGTAAATACCATCGACATCAAATTTTGCTAATGTTTCCAGAGCTAGAACAACATTTGCACTATCACCGCTGTCACCACTTCCAGAACCACCTCCGGTAGAACCAAGGCTTCCTGTTCCACCACCTGATGCTCCACCCGACATTCCAGAACCTCCTAGTGTTTGCATAATACTTTTTGGCATTCCGGGATGCCTCCACGGCTGATTCATTAAAATTTGGCTAAGTATCTTCAACAGGCCTTCGTTTATTTCCTTTTTAAGTGAAGGTACTTGAATCTGAATCTCTCGAAGTGCAGTAGTAAGTGCTGGGCTAAGTCCAGTAGCTAACATGGAATCAAGCATTTCCAAGATATCTTCCCGGATTGAGGCTTTTGTAGAAATTGAAAGCAATGTTAAACACGTAAAGATTGATGGGTCGTATTTCTGGTTCTTTCGAGGTGTTTCCTTCTGAAGAAAAATCTAGATGAAAATAGCAAGAGAGAATGTAGAATCCGGTAAAATTGTTTATGTTTTCCAGATTCCCAAAATATAGAAATTGAATTACCTTATTTGGCAGGGAAGATTTGACAACTTCCATTATTTTCGACAGGTACGGCTTGATGTTTCCATCCACAGCAATGGATATCAAACCAATCGTAATAAATGCATCACTTCTTTCCTTACTTCGTAAACTTTGGAGCAAATAGTTCATTGTCTGTGCGAGGTAGCTCTGTGACCTTTGAAATCAACAATTATAAGATAATTAAACTTAATAATAAGTAAATGGAGTAAAGTTGGTAATATTATTTATTTAAAGACTTACCCATGTTGAGTCGGAAGAGGTCTGCAGAACATCTCTTTATTGAATGCAGCAAGTCGAGGAAGAATCATAAAAAGAGCTTGTTGAACGTAACTACTTCGAGAAGTTCGTTGTTCTAAAACTTGCCGACATATTCTATAAAAAGTTATAAAATAGCATTTCATTAGTTATTAATTTTGATTAAAAAGTAGGGCAGCTTATAGATTGTTTGCATGATCAATTATTAACTCCTTCTTGACTCGCGACATAAAGCCTAGACTTTAATTTGAGAAAGCAAATCATCAAACTTACTCTATAAAGTTCTCGGAAACAATAAGTTTACAGGCCATTGATTCCGTAAATGTAACAGTTTGATCTGTTGAGCTGGAACCACTTGATATGTCATCTCCTGTCTGACCATAAATGGAAGAATGATGCAAATGAAGACCCGGATGTCCAAGCCCAAGATGTGAAGCACCGGTACTAGAAGATAGAGACATTAATTTAGGTGCACTGCGTTTGCCAGCATGTCTCCTTGCTTTCCAACGGGGGAAGAACTGGGATAATAAATCCTGAGTGAGTTGATGCTGCATAGAGAGAAATAAAAATCAGTAAAGAACCTTAATAATACAAAGATACGTGTTGATATATTTTTTACCGACCGCAGATTTACTAGAAGAACTGGCAGCTCCGCTTGCTGCAGAATAACCAGCTAAGCATCCGCTAAGTTTTTCGCGTAATTCCCAAAACTGTCTCTCCCATTCAGCATTTGAACACCGAAGCAGTTCATTCAACACAAGCATACTCCCATGACATCGATCATCTTTTGTGATCCCCTTCTCTTTCGTGTTTTGCACAACAAGGTCCCCTGTAAAACCCAACTTTGCCTCTTCAAAGCAAAGTTTATAGTATTGAGTCTGAGTTTGGGTTTTTTCTCGCTGAGCTGTGACAATTAACGCGTGTCTAAGCGCTTTCACGGCTCCTTCCCTAATATTTGGTTTTGGATCACGAACAGCATTAAAAATGACATCAAAAAACTGCTGAACTTGTTGAAAGAAGAACGTTGGGGTTGCTACAGCCAGTTCTTTTAAAACCAAGACGGCAGCCAAGCGTTTTCCTTCGTGTCGTTCAGAGGCAGATAACCATTCGAACGCTCTTTTAACTTCAACGTCAATGTATTCTGTTGAGTAAGTTCCCGATACGAGGGCTAATTTTCCAACAGCTTTTGCAGCCAATTCCATAACTTCTACGTCAGTTGATGGAAAGGTATTACGAAGATAGTTTGCAAATCGGGATATTCTGGTTGATGTATTCCCAACATCAACTCCAATTAAGGATTCTAAGAAATCAAGAATTATACTAGGTATGTTATGATTAGCAATAATATTATAAGCACTGTCTAATTTTCAGATGAAAGAAATTGAAACAGAAGTCAATGAGTGAGTAGCTTGTAGTAATGTAGTAAATAAATAGATAAAACAAGTAAAGTTACCGATAGCTAGAATTGCTCCTTTTCTCTCATTAACATCAGGACTTGATACCATATCAAATATTAAATGATTAAACTCATCCATGAAATTAGATAATTCTTCCACGGACACTTCTCTCAACTCGGTGGTGACCTATTCAAATTGTTAATAAAAGATTTGTTGACAATCTATTGCAATTCAAAACTTCAAAGAATATTCTGGTATTATGTATTAGAATATATGCCACATCACACATACGTAATGATAAAGATCTCGGGCAGCTTTGCACCGAGTTTCTTCATTTTTGGACTTCAGTCCATTGACAAATTGATTCATGACGGTAACTGAATTAGACCCATTAGACCGAAACAGGGAACCCCTGTTACTGTAGGTTTGCTTCGTCCTGGATGAGGATGAGGAATACATCGTGTTTTCTTTATGGAGCGATTATACAATTGCAATTGAGTCTTGAACAATGCAATTCAACTTCAATACCTGTTTCAAACAAAGACAAAGTAAGCGTGAGCGTTTTATAACTTTGCAAATTAAAAATTATTGATTGATATTGATAGTGACTAACATAATTAATGCATAATCTTTTGATTTTACGATTGTTGGCCTTGGGAAGGCTTAAATATTATATACGATGCATATAAACTTCATAGCCATTCTTGGATCATAAATCCTATCCTGCATCCTGTGAATCCCAAATCCTGTCCTCTTTTGCTCTCTCTGCACTGTGTCCTGGCTTCAGCTTGTGGCTTGAGTGGAGTGAGGTCAGAGTCCGTCAGAGGCCAGAGGTACAATGTACAATGTACAAGGTAAAAAACCGATCCGTAAATCACAAATCAAATTCCGATATACAACGAAATGGTGAATGGATGAAATTAATTAATTCAAAATTTGCAAAATTCGCAATACACAATCCGCAACCAATAAAAATACACAAGAAACAAGAATTTGTGTCTTGTGTCTTGTCTTTTTTATTTCATCTTTTGTCTTTCCGTTTGATTTGCATTGATTTTGATTTCGTCTGCATCGCATTTGTTGTGATAACAAGAAAGCTTGAAATCCGCGCACTTGCCCGGCCTACTTGCAACTTATTTAATGCCTACTCAATGGTATAAAGTTACTTCCACTCTTCCACTATTAGTTCCAACTTATTAATAAACATGATTCTATTGAGTTTAAGGAAAAATCCACTTTTGTCTCGAAGAAAATGATTTTCCGCTATTTTATTTACAATTTTATTTTTTCGCGTACAATTTGGGATGCGTTTTAAAACAAAGTGTAAATAATAAATTCAAAATTAGTCGTATCAATATGCCCCAATCGAAGTTGCACTTTTGCAATTAAACAGCGCCAATGAAAACACATGGTTTCGTTAGAACTGCCGACTACCGATTATGGAACTGCCGACAGGTAGTTTGTTCATAAAATTACCGTGTCCCTATCTCCCTATGAGTAGTTAAAAAATAATTTGCTTTTTTCTCTTTGAAAACTAAATAGTAATGTATGATATGCATATGCGTATGGTATGAATGCTGGAGTTCATATATTTGAGAGATACGGCAATTGCTTTAGTTGTGCGTTCGGGAGGAGGGCTGGGGTGAACTGCGACCCCCTATATACTGCAGTACAGGCTTGAGTTGCGCGTGCGAGCGGAGGGCCTGGGGTGAACTGCGACTCCCTATATAATGCAGTATAGGCTTGAGTTGTGCGTGTGGGAGGAGGCCTGGGGTGAACTGCGACCCCTTATATACTCCAACATAGGCTCGAGTTGTGTGTGCAAATTCATTTTTAAAAGACATTACATTGGAACATGGTCATTTTATGGGCGAACTAGGCAGCCACAGGCCCGGTATCGGGCCTTAAAATTGTAGATAAACGGTTAGTGGCAGCTAGTTTCAAATAAAAAGTTTCATGCGTGAGCCACAGCAATTTTAGGATTGCACCCGTTGGTCAAGACACGGACACCTCTGAACGTTGCCCTACTCGGATGGCATTGTCAGCAAAATAAATGATTGCAAATTGAATCATCTTAGTCATTTTTAATCCAAATTCAAACTTTTTGGTTTTAAAATTCATAAAAAAATTGCTTTATAATATTAGGAACTTTTTTTGAAAGTTTTTTATTTGATTTAGCCATAATATTAAAAATATTTTTGGAAAATAAATAAAATACTTAAAAAAAGTTCCTAATATCTTTAAGCGATTTTTTTTTGTACATTTTAAAATAAAAAAGTTGGAGGTTTGATGAAAAATGACGGAGATGATTCCATTTGAAATCATTTAAAAATAATAAATTAACATTGGAGTCTAGAGTAGTGGGGTAAGTTGAGATGCCTAAAAGCCCGGAATGTCGTATTTTAAAATATTTAAGCGTATGTGATTGGGTTATTCAGTATCCCGCACCTTTTATCATTGAAACTTGGGGCAAATGGGTACCCCCACCATAGAAAAGGGGCAACAGCCCCTTAAGGGTTCCGAATGTTCCGATCTAGAACCCTTAAACATCCATTCCGCCCCACTGTCCTATCTAAATACTATCATTGAACCCTGCCCGTATGGATGGGTGACCGTAAGGTTGTCGGTTCTGAGTCTGGGCAAAAAAGCTGACTGGAGACTGAGAGCCTGCAATTCCACAGCAGATTAGCATATCTTGATAAGCTAATTAATCTCAGCAGGGAGGTGGGGATATGGCTCGGTGTAACTAGTACGGTATCCCTCTAAGAGCGAAAGCTGCCTTCCTAAATATTCCGTCCCCGGTGGGAGACCAGCTTCGGCTGAACCGGCTGACGATAAAGAATAAACAAACAAAGCCCCAAACACCCTCCATCCCCATTAACATACAACACTAACCCCTTCTAATTACTAATTCACATTCAAAATGAGATACGTCCTCACTCCGTAAATTTGGCAATGACAAAAATTAGACCTTTTGGCTGTCTGAAGGTCTGGGTGCCAAAATTTTGAAGTTCCAGCACAACCGAAAGATTTCTCGGCGAAAGATGTTGTCAATAGACATATCACACGATAATTTCTAAATTTCGACGACTTTGACCGTTTCAAGGTCAAGGGGTCGAAATTTCAAAATTCCAACATAGCCAAAGTATTTTTCGTATGACGACGGTGTAAATTGGTGTGTCACAGTACCATTTTACGATCAAAAATTTAATAGGTCATGTAAGCCCAGGTCACAGGTCATCGAATTTCGAAATTTCAAAATAGCATCCTCCCTCTAAAAATTATTTGTGAATTTTCGGCTATTTCAGTTTTTTGATAAGTTAATCCAGTAAAAAATGTATAGCTGGAACATCAGATATGAACATACAAATGGCCTCTTATATTATAATAGACTAGGCAGCCAGAGGCCCGTATCGGGCCATAGTGGAGCTCAGCCGATAAGCGATAGTATTAGTTAACTTCAGACATACGCCCAAGACAAATGTGAATCTAAACCCCCACTACTGCACTACCCCAGGAAGTTTGAACTACTTCCACAGAATCTCATAAATCTGGGCACCCCTCGTCCCTCAATCAATTAATTCTCAATACATCTAATGCCATATATTAACGATTATCGTTAATATATGATCTAATGCCTCATAACTCCTACACTATCTTGTACCCCTGAAGTAAACATCAAGATTCAATATTAATCGACAACCCCTTAAATTATACTTAGCAGCCTCCGCCGTATTTCCTTCTCTTATACTCTCTTTCTATATGTCGACGACGGGCAGGACCTCGGAACGTCGGAACTCCTGTTGCCTCCATTGCTATCCAGGAACCTAAAATAGCTAAATGAGCTTTTTCATTGAAGAAGAAGAAGATATAATTTTTGAGGAGCAAGCAAAATTTTTAAGATTTTAAAGCCATTACTTTCGGATTTAAACTATTCCAAAAGCATGTTTTTTAAATGAGGCATGCTACCGGAGTTGCGGAGGTGCAATGTTTTTTCAACCACACTTGCACCTCTACATTTTCTTTGAAACTCTTATAATAAATTTCTGATTAAAATAAATAAGAGATTTGAAGAATTTGAACAGCTTTAAAGAGCATTGACTCAAAATTTTAACTTG
Source organism: Desoria tigrina (assembly GCA_906901685.1). Taxonomy (NCBI): domain Eukaryota; kingdom Metazoa; phylum Arthropoda; class Collembola; order Entomobryomorpha; family Isotomidae; genus Desoria; species Desoria tigrina. Next base: position 10,724,151 of record CAJQTU010000142.1, read on the forward strand.
ACCGAAAGTTTTCTCGGCGAAAGAAGTTGTTAATCGATATGTCACACGATGATTTCGAAATTTCGACGACTTTGACCGTTTCAAGATCAAGGGGTCAAAATTTTGAAATTCCAGCACAACCAAAAGATTTCTCGGCGAAAGAAGTTGTCAATCGATATGTCACACGATGATTTCGAAATTTCAGCGACTTTGACCGTTCCAAGGTCAAGAGGTCAAAATTTCAAAATTCCGAGATAGCCAAAGTATTTCTCGTAGAATGACAATGTAAATCGGTGTCTCACATTACCGCTTTACGAAAACCAAATCATTAGGTCACGTTAGCGTAGGTCACAGGTCACCGAATTTCGAAATTCCAAAATTGCCACCTCCCTCTAAAAATTATTTGTTAATTTTTGGCTATTTCAGATTTTCGATAAGACAACCCAGTAAGAAATGTATAGCTGGAACATCAGATACATCCAGACATTAGTTTTTTATGTATATGGATGACGAATTACCTCCGTAGTCGCCGGTTCTATAATCGGCAGTCGGCAGTTATAACGGAGCCAAAGCACATGCCTCCCATGCTCTTTGCATTTACAAATCTGGCCTGCCTGCCTGCTGAGACTCTAACTGCTAGTGCATAGTGCATTGCATAGAACGAGGCGATTGATCGTGAAATTGCAAAATTGAAGAAAAATAGGATTGTTTTTTTATTTTGAATTTCACAACATGACTGACTTGGTAAGGACTATAGAAGACGATGACAACCCCGAGGATTTGTCTGAAGATTCTGCATCTGAAGACGAAGTAAGTATGAAGTGAATAAAAATAAATGTCAAAATAAACGCAATCAATGATGACAAATGTGATTATGTGATATGATGAATGAACAATAAATGTACAATAGTACATAGTACAATCAATGAATTCAAATGTGTTCTTTAATGACAGTTCCAGCCAACAAGGAAAAGAGCAAAGACTGGTTCCGGTACTGGAGGAATCGATCCTGGGTTCGATTTTGGTAAATTCGGTCAAGATATTTGGGCAGAGAAATGGGCATCATCCGCTTCCACGTCAAAGGTGCCTAAGAAAAGGAACCTGCAAACATCATTAGACGACAAGATTAACAAACGTAAAGGGAATGTAAATGGGATTGAAGAAGTGGAGATCAAAGATGAAGAATCCTCGTCCTCTGAAGAGGAAGAAGCATCCTCTTCAGAGGAATCAGATGAAGTTGAATCTGACAATTCTATCTCAAACTGCGGCCCTAAGTCGAAGAAGATAAATAAAGCAAGGAACAAGAAGAAAGCCAACTATGCTGAGGAAGACGATGACATAGACCTATCAGATGACGAACTTAAAGAAGATAAGATAGTTGTTAAAGACAAGGGAAAGAAGAAGAAGGGGAAAATAAACGAGGAAGAAGACAATGAAGAAGAGGAGAAGATGGAAGTAAGGTTGGAGGATGACCCAGACTATGTATTTGAAACGGATATGTCGTTCCAGCAGATGAACTTGTCTCGGCCCTTGCTCAAGGTACAGTGGATTTCTTCAAGCAGCGACTTTAAAATATCTGGATAACTTATTTTTTTTTCACGTTTTAAATTTTTAGGCGATTACGGGACTTAGTTTCGTTCATCCAACGCCCATTCAGGCAGCGGCTATTCCCGTAGCCTTAGCAGGAAGAGATATCTGTGGTTGTGCAGCCACAGGTACAGGAAAGACGGCAGCGTACATGCTACCGGTTCTTGAACGGTTACTTTACAAGGTAAATAGAGTACAGACAAGTCGCTGATGCTGATAACTTTGTCATTTTCAACAATTTCAACTGATATGTTAAACGTTTGATTGTTTTGTGTAGCCAAAAATTGAGGCTGTAACTCGTGTTCTGTGTCTTGTACCTACTCGAGAATTGGGTGTCCAAGTGTACACAGTAACGAAAAATTTAGCGTCTTTCTCCAATGACATTCAGGTTAGTTTTCATATGTGTCGAACTCTTCTGCTCAGGAGTAATCATACGAGGACTAATTAAAGTAAATAACGTCTTTGCAAACTTTTAAATATAGTGTGGTTTAGCCGTCGGTGGATTAGACATGCAACAACAAGAACTAATTTTGAGACAAAATCCAGATATTGTAATTGCTACTCCAGGTCGACTAATTGACCATTTAGGGAACACACCGTCATTCAATTTAGCTTCCATTGAAATTCTTATTTTAGATGAGGCTGACAGGTACAAATGTCACAATATTTATTCGTTGTAATTTGTCAGTAATGTAAATTCATGTGATAATTGAATAATTTTGTTCTATAAATGTTTCGTTTCCTAATCATATTTAGAATGTTGGACGAGTGGTTTGCAGAACAGTTGAAGGAAATTGTTAAACAATGTAGTCCGAGAAGACAGACATTGCTTTTTTCTGCCACAATGACAGACAAAGTTAAGGATTTAGCAACGGTTTCGTTAAAAAATCCTTGCAGAATTTTTGTGGACTCAAACAAACAAGTGGCTTTCAATTTGAGACAACAGTTTGTCAAGTAAGCGAATTGTAATTTAGTATTGTAAAAATTTATAAACTTTTGAATTGTTACAAAATCTGTTCTATTGTCTTGCCAGAATTCGAAATGAAACAGATCGTGAAGCCATACTTTGTACCTTGATAGTCAGAACGTTTCATAGTAGAACAATGGTGTTTGTTCCGACGAAGAAAACAGCCCATCGGCTTCATATAATTCTTGGTCTTATGGGCATCCGAATTGGAGAACTTCATGGAGATTTAACTCAAATTCAGCGTTTGGATTCACTCAAGAAGTTCCAGTCGGGAGAATCCGATGTATTAATCGTTACGGATGTAGCTGCCAGAGGTAAATTATTAGAAAATGTTTTAAATCGTTATGTCGTCAAAGCAGAAAGCTAGAATCACGTAATTTTTTTGATTTTAGGTCTTGACATTCCGGGAGTTCAGAGCGTTATTAATTTTACAATGCCACCTACTCTGGAACAGTATATTCATCGATGCGGACGAACTGCGCGTGCTGGTAGATCCGGATTAGCTGTGTCACTGGTTGGGGAGCAAGACAGAAAATTGATGAAACAGGTGGCAAAGTCCGCCACTAATGCTGTTAAGGCTCGCATTGTTCCACCAGGTATGTTGGCTAATTCTTATAGATATATATATTAAAATTGGATAATGGACTTACGATGTACATTTATCCATCCTAGAAATTATTGCAAAATATCGTGATAAACTCAAAGCTTCAGAATCTGAAATTGACTCTATCATGAAAGAAGAAGAAGCTGAAAAAACTCTTGTAAGGGCAGAGATTGAAGCAAACAAAGCGATTAAAATGATACAAGACAAGAAAACAAAGAAAAAAAGGAAACGCGGGGGCCAGGACGACTCTAAAGAAGGACGAGTGTGGTTCCAATCTCATAAAGATAGAACTGATGGTTAGTATTATATCTAATATTTTATACATATGAATGGATTTTTATGTTTTATGGTCACTGGTAAATGCAGTGGCATCTAATTTTTATAGTATATTTTGATTGCATTTGTTTCATTTACTTATTAAAATAGAACAAGAGCGCTTGAAAAGCCGAGCACCAGCAAAGTTTCGCAAGGCAATTGCAACAGCTCAAGAAGATATGCAAATTAAGAAACTTGTTGAATTTCAAAAGCGGCAAGCCAAAGGAAAGCGAAAGGGACGAAAACCGAATAGCAATGAGGAACACGGAATGAATGTAGACGGGGGAAAGAAGAATAAAAAGAGGTCCCATTTTGATGACGAATTAACAAATGTTAAAGGGGCTAGAACGTTCCGACATCAACCCAAGAGCTTTGGCAATAAAAACGAGAAAGGCCCAAGAGATTCTCCTGGAGGCGGAGGCCCCAGAAATAAATCAGATGGAAAGAGTTTCAAGGGTGGGCCGGGTGGTGCGCCGAAATCTAACGGTTTCAAAGGAGGAAACTCCAAACCAGGTGGTTTCAAAAGGGGCAGAGATTCTGGAGGTAGCAACAACAAATCAGAAAGAAAATTTGACCAAAAAGTTAAAAGAAAGACACGTTAAGGATGCGTGAATTAGTTAGGTAGATTTACTATAGTATATTATAGTTGTGGTATATTATTCATTTCTTATGACGACTTATAACGCTGAATTTTATTAAATAACAGTTTTACTTTCAATATTTGCGTGCAGGAAATATTATTTATTCGCTAACACATCTCTAGCTCAACTGAGATACTTTTAGGTTTCGTCAGAAACGACAAATTACCTTGGCCCATCCATGGTTGATCCAGACCGTTTTATATTTGACATAATAATGATCCAGTCAGGTAATGAAGAATAGTAATCAATCATTCCCATTCGTTCTTTTGATTATGGAACGTGATTTTGCAATTGGTTTACTGCAACAAAAAATCATTAATCTTTTTAGCCCTTAGAATTGAATCTATTCAACCATTCAGTTCATTGTAGAATGTAATCACTTTTTAGTCGAAGTCCAAGAATGGAGTTTAATAGGTAAAAGACACGAATTCCTGTTTTTCTTCTGCTTCCGTAAAACTAACAAAATCCGTATAAAAAGGAATTACAAAGTCTTCGTATTAAATCAACACTTAATAAAGAGAAAGACTAATCTGATATAGGGAATTCATCGTCTATTTTTTAGACGGAAAAGATGAGCTGTTTAACCCAGAACAGTGAAGGAAACTGACCTTGGTTTTAATTTTTAACGCGTGTAATGGCTTGAGTTAATATACTATAGCATGATATTCATGGCTGGTGTCGTGAACGGCAATTATTAAACGCTGCACCTCCGGTGTGTAGCAGAGAAGTTTAATAATTAATGAAGTCAAATAATTGATTCGCCATGAAATTCTCTTTAGCTACGGTCTATGAAACACTATTCGTGAGTCTTTGTTACGCATCCGTTAGTCCGATATATAAAAAGTACATTAATTGCTCGAAATAGATGCATCAAGTCCTTTAAAATACTGATTTAGTATATATTTCAAATTTTAGTTTTTATCCTTCCTGGAAAACCCTGAATATTTACTGCAAAAAGTCCACTAATTTCATTTCATGTTGTCTGTAAATACTGTAAATCGATTAAATTGGTTTTAATCTCAAGAAATGTGAAGTCATTATCTTGAAAGGAAGAGTTTGGTTTTTTGCGTGATTCCAACTAACTGGCATGAACACATATATATTTTGCAAGGGCTAACTACCTAAAGGATAAACTTGATCTCACGTCATGTTGTCTGGAAACTACAGATTTAAACATGGAAGTGAACAATGCGACGATGATTTCACAGATTATTAAGTGGACTTCAAGAATGCTCAAGAAGGACTGCTTATTTTTATTCCTTTTGTGGAAGCCGTTATCAGTGGACCAAGTAGAAAGGCATAATTATTCAGTCTCATCAGTCTTGGTTAGGTTACTTTGGAATATTGGTCAAAATTTTAATTTCCAATTAGATTTGTCTACTAGTTTATAATTGGAAATAGATTGACCAATTCCATCAACATGTTTTCAAGCCTTATCGGTTTCATGAAACTCGTAGCTTTGCTCGTGTTAGTTTTGAGTTACATTATTGACACCACATCCGGACAATACGTCACCCTTCAACAGTGCCCCAGGGTGAATGGAATGGCAAACTTCAATATTACTCAGGTAAAGGTAGCGATTGAAAATCAATTACAGTTTCGGCAACAAATATTTTACATATGAGATTTTAACGTCTGATTTCTAGTACGAAGGGCTCTGGTACGAAGTGGAGAAGTACTGGTTTGTGGTCGAGGCAACATCGTCTTGCGTAATTTAAAAATTATAGGACAATTTAATAAATGTTTAGGAAAGGAGATGGCTAATTTACCGAGTCTTGTAATTTTAATAGGTAGCAGTTCGGTACTCGGACAATCGAGATGGAACTTTTGGGGTTGAAATAAGTCAAATAGAAGGGATGTAAGTTTCAATTAGGCGAATGTTACTGTTCCCATTATGAAGAAGAAGCGATTTTATTTATACGTTTTTTTTTGTTTTTTAATGTTTATTAAGAACGAGACAGAAGATGGTTAACCCTGGAATTACATGGTATCGAAGCCGTGACGGGAGTGCAGATTTTATGCTGGATTTGTTAATCACTCAAAGCCCAATCCCATGTATGATAAGTGCATCAATTGTCAGTTCCTATCAACAGAAGTCGAAGTTTAAATAGTTTTTTTGGGATTACATTTTTTAGTTCGTTTCAAATACCCGTACTTGGTCTTGGACACGGATTACAGTACCTACACAATTAAGTACCGTTGTGTACAAGTTGGATTTTTAAGCATTCGTAAGGCTCAATAACTCATATTAAAGTTAAATTCTCAGTCGTCAGTTAGTAATAAAATCATCTTTATCCTTTTAGAAAATATGTGGGTTTTGTCCAGGACCAAAACTTATCTACCGGAATCCAAGAAAGCCGTACGGAATTACCTGAGACGGGTTGGTTTAAACGTAGCTCAGCTAAGGCAGTCTAATTTAAATACATGCCCTGTATCGGACGATTAATTATTGATGAAATAAAGATTTATATGTTTATAAATAATACCTTTAAGCACATTTTGAAAAATTAAGATGCTACTTGAGTTTTTGACATTAACTCCCCTGGGGTTCTAAAAATAATTTACGGGCATTTAATTAGGATTTGAGGCTGGATTATGAACTCAGAAAATGCCGTGCTTTCTGTAATTAGTTTGTGTGATATAACCTGCATGTTCGATAGAGAGTTATCCCATCAACACCTTTTACCACCTCATTTACTAACCTGTTCATTCTTTCTAATAAAAGTGTAAGGAGAAGGACATGCATAATTTAAGCGCATTTAGACTAGGGTAATTTGCAAACATTTTTACCGATTAAGTTCATTTCTTCGGCGGATGGTCAAGGTTATGAGACTTTGAGACTACTTATTCTTAGCAAGATATTGAGTTGTAGTTGTAGCTATTTTTACAAACCGTAAATCCTCCATTGTAAATGAATGACAGTTCATGAGTTCGCATAGTCTGGTTTTCTATCTCTATTGTAAACCGATATTCTAAATTCAACAAACTATGCACGTCAAGTATCCATTTTTACACTATCTGTAACAAGTAACAGGATAACTTCTTTGAGATAGCAAAATATCCATCTCCAGACCAACCGAACCTGATCTGTTAAATTTAACATGATCTCGTTTCATGAATGTTGTAAATCCATTTGCCATCCATGCTTTGGCTATGAACTTGCCTTCGTAGTTCTAATTGCCCTTATTCTTAATCACTTTGTATAAGTGCTGCAGCTAATTGCCTAATTGATAAACTATCCTTTTAAAGTATCTATTTGCAAGAGAATCTACTTATTATTTACCACCAGCGACAATGGTTCTACTTTGGCTGTAACATCCTAATAGGATAGTTCTCGACAATTCGCGACCGAATTTCGAAAAGGAAGCCACAAAATTGAATTTCTGTAAAAAATTTCATTCGATAATCATGGATCTGGGACCTACAACTGGATCAATAGGCCACATATCCTTAATTGGATTAACAAGACGAAGCTCATCGGGTTTAAAAACGAAAGATTTACCTGAGCCGACCTTCACCTGGAAAGTCAAGGATAATCTTTGGTCTATTTCCCAAGGCAAGAAAAATTAAAAATAAAACGAAAAACGTATGCATTGAAGTAATTTAATGTAATTTTGTTGAAATATTTCAGCGGATGGAAGAGAAACCAGTTTACTGCATACCAAGCATTATGTAGGTTATTACTTACAAACTATTTAAATTGATCTTTAAAAGCTTTTCTATTTCGGTCATTTTAATGGTAAGGAAGGTATGTAGGTAACATCAATGAAAAATTTCGGGTTGGAAGTTAGGGGCCTTCGAGATGTAAAAAATTTACTTGAAGATGCTATTGTACTTCTGCATCCAAGAAACGATTCCATATGTGACCTAGTCGATGAGATTGTCACTTATCTACAATTGGGAAAGAGTTTAGTTTCTGAAATCAAATCAGGGATGTTTACCAACGAATTTGGTATGTCCATGCAACAGTAGCGTTTCAATTACAGTCGATCGTTTGAAACATTGTTATAGCACATTTCATAGAATAAATATATTTTGCAGCTCCAAATTTTATCAATACGCTTCAAGGAGTCGACAGCAAGAATTTGGAGAGCCAAGTCTACGAACCTTCTTGGATTTGTGCTTTGTAATCCAAACCTAAGAATAAGAACTTCCTAACCATCATGAAAATTACTTTATTAAAAAAGGATTAATTTAATTTAGCTGTAATGTGTCTCAATTAAAGAAAAGACATATTGCAATTGTTCGATTGAAACAACCTACTAACTTCGGAGAGACAAGTGAGGAAGTGCGGTTCTTCATATTGATTCTGTGTCCAAGTGTCGACGTAAGCTTTAGAAATTAGTACCCAAAAATACTCGGATAAATCTAAGCAACTACCAAAATTCCACCCCTCAAAACTCTTATCTTAATTATAGAAAGGTACAAAGTCTGGACTAGAAACTGGCCGAACATTCGGAACGATTTTTAGCGATGCAGATTTGCGACAAGCCTTACTCGAAGTGAGCAATATAGAAGAGTTTAAATCCATTTTGGTAGAAAGGGCAAAAAAGTTGTCCACAATTTCGGTCGAAGTTGACACGGTCCACCAAAACGGCCATTCATTGACAAAATCAACGGTACTCTTAATTACGACTTCAAATGTACTTTTTATACTAAAAACTAATGATCCGTAAAAATGGTTTAGGAAAATCAAGGATCAAGTTTTTCGATTGGAGTTGGAATCAAAGATGATCTGTTACGACGGCTTCCTCACTACATTTCGGATTATACGGATGGAGTGAAGGATTCCCGAGCGATTCAGAAAACGATTTCCACATCTGCCTTCCTCTACTTTGCCTGTTTGCTTCCAACGATTGCCTTTGCAACTTTAAACGATAAAACGACTAATGGAGTCATTGGTACTTAAAAATCAAACCGTTTTAATCTAATGTAAAGTTTTTAATAACATTTATTGCTAATTTTGATTTAAAAAATATTATTGTAGATGTGCGGAAAGGAATATTTGCTCAAACGATCGGGCATTTGTTCTTTGCCCTGTTTGGGGGCCAACATCTAAACATCCTTTTGACAACTGCCCCCCTCTGCTTGTTCGTTAAAAGTATGAAAACGCTTTCAACGCTGAAAAGTTTGTAAATTATTGAATGGTTTATGAAAATTTAATAACATTCCGACTAATTTTAGTTATACATGGACTGGCAGAGTTTTTCGAAATCGTTGACGATTTCCCAGCATTCTACTGTTGCGTGGGGCTCTGGTGTAGCCTATTCCTGTTTCTGAGTGCCTTGTTTGACCTATCGAAGATCATGAAATGGTGCACGAGGTCAACTGAGGAAATATTTGCCCTGTTCATTTCCGTTGCGTTTGTTGTTTATGCGATCAAAGATGTGTCACATAGTAAGTGTTTTTGACTAAAAACTTATTTCTAAAAATGTACGGCGGATTTAAATTGTTTGATTTATATTTCAGATTTTCAAGAAAATTACGGTTCTTGCCATAATAATCTATCAATTGAACTGCTTCGTAATAGTACGGATTTAAATTCCTCGTTTTATTCGACAAGTGATCAAGACATGGGCGATAAGTGCCATCGTGACACAAGCCTATTATTTGTTCTGTTAATGCTGGGAACGTTCTGGTTTGGTTTCATGCTGTACAACTTCAAGAACACGTAAGGCTATATACAGATACATTATTTATGTCTAGGGTAGAAAAATTACGCCCCCAGGGCTCTTATTTTATTATTTACGGGAATCACTTAACCTTTTTGTTCGATCTTATTAAATAAAATGTTTGATGGTGATGCTTAATGATTTAAAATGATGCTTTTATCAAGGCCTTATCTTCAAGCTGGAAAACGAGAAATCCTCTCTGATTATGCTTTGCCAGTTTCTGTGATTCTTTTTAGCTTCATTGGATCTTATGTTTTCCAAGATGTTCCGGGTGAGAAAAAATGGCATCTTATTTTTATACTAGATTTAAGTTCATTGATAAAGTTGTGATTTCCTAAATTGCAGTGGAACAATTCGCCTACAATGACAAAAACCCTTTGCTGCAGCTCGCTCCGATTCAAAATCTCTCATGGTCCGTTGTTCTTTATTCCGCGATATTAGGATTCTCCCTGTCCGTATTGATATTCATGGACCAGAACATAGGGGCTGCCATTGTCAATAACCCTGCCAATCAGTCGGTTCATATTACTTGGCTTTTGTAGTTTAATTTGTTCATGAAAATTCACAAATTAACACAATTGTGTTATTTATTATATAGGTTGAAGAAAGGGCCAGCATATCATTGGGATCTTGTGATAATTTCTTTAATCAACGTATTTTGTTCTCTATTTACTCTTCCTTGGCTTCATGTAGCTTTACCACATGCCCCTATGCATGTTAAGAATTTGGCCGATATTGAGGAAAGAGTTGAGAATGGACAGGTCCATCAAACGTTAGTGACTTTTTTATTTTTGATATCGAATGCCTAATTAAGCCCATGGGTATAATTGTCGCCAAATTTGACATTTCGGATTTTAATTGGTCAATTTCAGGGTTGTTAGGGTTCGGGAAACAAGACTGACGGGAATCATCTCACACGTCCTAATGGGTCTTTCTTTATTACTGTTGCCTTACCCATTATCCTACATACCAATTAGTGTTTTCGACGGTCTGTATTTGTACATGGGGATCACTGCCTTGGGAGGGAATCAAATGTTCGAAAGAATTCTGTTAATTTTTACGGAGCAGGTTAAACAATATATTTATTATATTGTATTTGAAATAACTAATTTTTTTTTTTTTTTTAATAATGACGATAATTTGACTTTCCAGTCATCATATCCACCTAATCACTACATCCGACGAGTTCCGCAAAGGAAAGTTCATCAGTTTACAACTATTCAAGTGTTGCAGCTATTATTACTCTGTGTTTTAGGATTCTTTCCTTATCCGTTTGTGAAGGTCGTGTTTCCCTTGGTTCTTCTTTTGCTGCTGGCTATAAGGTTGATTAAAAATTTTGCTTTCAGTTTTTTATTAAGCTACTTTTTTTCGAAATTTGAGTTTAGAAATTTAATATGTTGCATTTTCTTTGATGTTTTATTTAGACACAAAGTCCTGCCTCTCATTATTGAGCCCAAGTACCTGGCTGTACTGGACTAGGACTAGAGCGGTTAATCATTTTTTACATTGGAGTTGCTTTCCTAATTGTAAGATGTAATTTTCAAGTTTCGACTGCCTTTCAAAATCAGTGACATGCCTATTGGACAAACTCTTTCATTTTTATTTGTCTGTATTTAAAAATTTTGCATTGATATTTCAGTTTAGTTCGAATGAGTCTATTTAAATAAAACTGATTTTGAATTAATCATTTTAAAATAAAAGCGAGTAATTACGAGTCTAATTCCAAGTTTTTAAGCTATTTTAAGCTGTGCTGTAAAGCTGGCTGAGTTGGGAGCAGACATAACAAATATTTGCAGGATATGATTGCATTACAAATTATATGTATATTAAATGCTTTGCTCAGAATTTGATTGATTGTCTGTTACTGTGGCCTACTAGAAAACTGCTTTTAACCAATGAGAGTTACAGATTAAATCATTCCAACATCTCTATATATCATCATGTTTTAAGTGATCGATTTGCTCTAAAATTCAAATCAATATAGTTATCATCAATCACTTTGCAATTCCATTTACATGAACGTCAATAAAACACTTGAATTTGAATAATTTAAAATATCCCTTTTACAGCAAATATAAATTTCCAATCCAACAATCAATATGAGTAAGATTACTTGTTTTACCATCTTGGTTGGTTTCACATTAGCAAGTTCCATTGGGCTGGCATTCGATGAAACGGAAATTCATGGATATCATTTCCATACTTATTTTCTACAAAATAACGCCCATAGCACCGAAGAGGCACTAGCACTTAGGTATTACACGCCACATCAATATTCAATATTAAAATAAGACCAGCATTAATTTATAATTACACAATTCTAAAAACACATTACTGTAAAGATCTAAAATATTTTATGTCTCTTTTCTGGGAATTTCACAAAATATGTAGAGAAGCAATTCAGGGTCAAATTGATTCCGGAGCTTTGGCCAACTGTCGACTAAATCATGTAAAACTATAATGCTATTATAATACACATTTTACTAATTTATTTACTAATGGTAACATTAAACGACCCCAGGTCAACGACGGTCCAAGGGGCCCTCATCCCGTCGGAAGCTATGAAACCTGCTGTAATAAAACGTCAATGTCACAAGCAATGTCTTGGTTTATGTTAAATCATGGGAACCTCTCTATTCTCCTCCATCCCTTGACTAGACTCGAAGTGCTTGACCACACCGACAGGTCCATGTTCTTAGGTCCAAGATATCCCCTTGACGTCAGTGTTCTCTCGGAAGACCTCGAAGACAATGTAGATATGTGCTTACCCATCGAACCACGAAGAACACAACCTGAAATAGCAGCAGAGGTTCCAATGAAATCGTCTGGAAATAGTATTGACGCTTCCACAGAGTAAATTTTAATTGTAACATTGCCTATGTATTAGCTAATAGTGAGCTTAATAAAGAGATATTCAGATGAGATACTTCAGAACATCACACTTGTGCATGGAAGGTTTTTCCTCGCATCGCACATCGCACATCGCACAAAAAATTCTCAATCACTCGCATCGCACATCGCACATCGCACAAAAAATACTCAATCACTCGCATCGCACATCGCACATCGCACAAAAAAAACCTCAACCAATCGCATCGCACATCGCACATCGCACAAAAAATTCTCAATCACTCGCATCGCACATCGCACATCGCACAAAAAAAACATCAATCATTCGCATCGCACATCGCACATCGCACAAAAAAATTCTCAATCACTCGCATCGCACATCGCACATCGCACAAAAAAATTCTCAATCACTCGCATCGCACATCGCACATCGCACAAAAAGGTCTGGAAATAATAGTACTAGTTAATAGTGTAAAAATAATGGTCAATGCAAAGCGGTCTGGAAAAAATGGTTTGGAAACAATAGTACTAATACATGGTCTGGAAATGTATTCATGATATACGGTTTATAATGTGTTTTGGGGGGGTTTAATTTATGGGGGTCGGGGGGTGAGGGCGATTTGACCCAACATCGAACTTGGTCTCCATTTAAATCCCTAGAACATGTGTATAAAATTTGGTGACCCTAGATTAAATCGTTCTCCAGTTATCGACGTGATAGACGGACGGACGGACAGACGGACTTAGTATTCGTATAAACTGTTTACAACACTTAATAAGTCATTCGAAAGAGCTGGATTTGATAGCTTTCCAATGATCTATCACACATTTATGTTGTTATTTGACCTATTTCACCCATCTCCCCCTCTCAAAAGGTTAGCCGTTCTCGTCTCGAGTTATCGTATTTACAGACGAACGGAGGGACAGACAGACACCGAGCCAGTCATATGTATATACGATACATAGTAACTGTGTGGCTCAGTGAGCTGTTTGCTAAACCATGATAGAGACCATAGACGGGCAAAATGCCCCCAGCCCCAGCCCCCAGGGGGCAGCTGGGGGCTTTTTCTGCCCCCAGTGCCCCCAGCCCCCAGCTGGGGGCAGAGGTGCCCCCAGCTGGGGGCTGGGGGCAGCATAGTCGAGCTGGGGGCACTTTTTGCCCCCAGCTGGGGGCATGGGGGCTGGGGGCAGCCTAGTCGAGCTGGGGGCACCTCTGCCCCCAGCTGGGGGCTTGGGGCACCTACTGCCCCCAGCAAAATATAAAAAATTTATTGCAAGTGATTTTTTCAAATTTAAATGGTTAATATTAGTACCACTAGCCACTACCCAGCTTAAAAAATTAAAATTACCGAGTCTTGATCCAAATTTTCCTTATAAATATTAAAATTGATTTGAGAATGTTAAAAAGAGTCAACATATGTTCGTGGATTAAAATAAAATTATCAGGAGTGGGTATTTAATTGAAAAAGAATATCCAATTTGCCAAATGTGATTTGAATGAATCCAAAAAGCGACATCAATTGTTCAAATTGACCCACTAAAAATAAAATAGGTCGAAAGTGGTAGCAATTGAATAAGAATATTTAAAATTACCGAAGGTGGTCAAATTGAGTCAAAAGTAACATAAATAACTCAAATTGACCCAGTAGAAATAAAATAGATCGAAAGTGGTCTTAATTGAAATTAATAATTAAAATTGACTCAAGGTGGTCAAATTGAGCCAAAAGTTACAAAAATTAGTCAAATTGACCCAGTAGAAATAAAATAGATCAAAAGTGGTCTTAATTGAAATGAATAATTAAAATTGACTCAGAGTGGTCAAATTGAGTCAAAAGTTACAAAAATTAGTCAAATTGACCCAATAGAAATAAAATAGATCGAAAGTGGTCTTAATTGAAATGAATAATTAAAATTGACTCAGGGTGGTCAAATTGAGTCAAAAGTTACAAAAATTAGTCAAATTGACCCAATAGAAATAAAATAGATCGAAAGTGGTCTTAATTGAAATGAATAATTAAAATTGACTCAGGGTGGTCAAATTGAGTCAAAAGTTACAAAAATTAGTCAAATTGACCCAGTAGAAATAAAATAGATCGAAAATGGTATTAATTAAAATGAATTATTAAAATTGACTCAAGGTGGTCAAATTGAGTCAAAAGTTACATAAATTACTCAAATTGACCCAGTAGAAATAAAATAGATCGAAAGTGGTATTAATTGAAATGAATAATTAAAATTGACTCAAGGTGGTCAAATGTAGTCAACTTAATTCACTCGAAACAAAATAGACCAAAGTGATGTAAATTGAGAAAAAATATAATAAGTTGACCAAAGTAATTTTATGAAACTGTGAGTCATGTTAACTATAAAATTCGATAAATTGATAGCCCTACTTGGTGTTTGCTATGATAAAAAGTTATGAAAACTGACTTTTTCAAGTGCTCATAAAACAAAGAATGATGTCCGACTCTCCAAAAATGTTCTAGTTGATTTTTATGTCAAAGTGTTGCTTTTCAAGAAATTGTACAGATTTAATATTTCCAAACAATCAAAGAAAATCAATATTTTAAAGCAAATCTGAGGGCTCAAAAAATTTTGTATCTCCAAAAAAATCAGATTTGTTTGAAAATTCGAATCTTTACAATTTATTGAAAAATATCTTTTATATAAAAAAACTCGAAAAATTTTGAAAATCGGACATAGTTGTAAAGTTGTTTTTAGAGCATTTGAATATGTAATTTTTTATCATTTTTTAACATTAGGGCCGAAAAATTTTCGAGTTTTATAGTTTGTATGCTTTATAGTGTTATTTGTAACAAAAAAGTTTAAAGCAAATTCCGGAGTTCACTCTTAAACCTTGCCCTTGCTAGACATATAGATAGTTAGACAATGAGACAATGTATAGTGTTAGAAACCGCTTTTTGGCAATTCAAACCCGTTTTGACCAGTTTAACAACTTTTGAATATTGTCGAACATTATCGAAACTTTCGTTCAAATTATGACGCCCTGAGGCAAAAAAAATCCAATAGGGTGTTTAAAACCATTTTCCATCAAGCTGCATTGACTCAAATTAATTTGTACCACTGATTTAAACCCCTTTAGGTCAGATAAAACCAAGCCAGATAAACTCGTATCACATTTTAAAATGTTTTTTCTTAAGTTTGTTTTGCCCCCTGGGGGCAGCTGGGGGCTTTTTCTGCCCCCAGCCCCCAGCTGGGGGCTTGGGGGCTGGGGGCAGCCTAGTCGAGCTGGGGGCACTTTTTGCCCCCAGCTGGGGGCTGGGGGCTGGGGGCAGCTTAGTCGATCTGGGGGCACTTTTTGCCCCCAGCTGGGGGCACCTCTGCCCCCAGCTGGGGGCTGGGGGCAGCCTAGTCGAGCTGGGGGCACTTTTTGCCCCCAGCTGGGGGCATGGGGGCTGCTGGGGGCACTACCAAATGCCCGTCTATGATAGAGACGATGAGATCGACCTCACCACAAGAGGGACACTCGCAGTGTCTAGCACATTGCATAATATTACCGGTCCTCCTCCCCCTCTCACCCCCAGTGCCCCACCACCCCCAGTCCCCCCTGCCACCTTACCTTTTTTCCAATAAACTCATATGTATTATATAAATATTAAGATTAGTCTGAAAAAATATATAATATTTAATGAGCTGTACTGAAATATACAATGGCTGATTTATTTCGTATCGTAATGGTAATGGAATACAGGTATTAAATCCCAATCCATCGCATCACACATCTCCTATAAAAAATATTAAGCCCTTGTGCGATGTGCGATGTGAGGCCCATCGCACATCGCACATCGCACATCGCACATCGCACAAAAAAAACCTCAATCATTCGCATCGCACATCGCACATCGCACAAAAAATTCTCAATCACTCGCATCGCACATCGCACATCGCACAAAAAAAAACTCAATCATTCGCATCGCACATCGCACATCGCACAAAAAATTCTCAATCACTCGCATCGCACATCGCACATCGCACAAAAAAAACCTCAATCACTCGCATCGCACATCGCACATCGCATGTGCGATGTGCGATGCGATGCGATGCGAGTCGCACAAATTTCATCAACAAAAATGGCCGATTTGTGCGGCGCACATCCCATGCACAAGTGTGCAGAACATCATTAATAATCTCTCTCATAAATAATAGTAGTAATATTATATTTGAATAAACAAATTATAGAAACATGTATAATATTTTATTTTCCATTAGTCCCTCATTTGCAACGCTTTCTAAAACACAAGCAAAATTAAATGGTTTTATAAACTTGGTCAGTTACAAACAAAAAAACAACCCTTTGTGGACAATCAAGGACACCTACTTAAGAATTGTCAATGCAGATGCCGGCGACCTTTCTTTACAATGCCTTTAACACAAATAGGTCCTGTACATATTCAAAGGTAATCAACATATTGAATACCAACTACATTTACAACAAAGCATCTTCAAATCATGAGTTTTGCCTTTTCCTTAAACATTTCCAAGAACAAACAGTATTTACAAAATAATTCCTCGTAGAGTACGATATGGTTACAATTGTTATTGCCAAATATACGAATGCAGGTATTTGCGTAATCGAAGTCATATTGGTGTTCAAGGTGTAGATCGTCATATTGGCCCATCAGCCAAATCGAGTGGTGAATTACATTTAAGATCATTGTAACAATATTTAGTGGGATACTGGCTGTACTCAAGGGATTCACTTCCAAATTACAGTCTAATTTTCATACCCGCTAGAATCGTATTCGAGAATTTTAATATCGGCAAGCTTTTTAAAGGTATGCAAATTATCATTTAAATCCATATTATGTAGTTCAATTAGTCGCAAAATAATTAGTTAAAAATAAATTACCGTATTTATTTATTTAACCGCCTCAGGGGTAGTTATTTTTTCGAATCTTAGATCTGAGAAGTTTATCATGAAACAGGAAATTTTAACATTACAAAGATACGCGGAGGGTGAGTTATTCCGGGGGCTTAAATCAGTAAATTCGGTAATAATCCCAAGCACACGCGGGCAGGAAAACCCTTGAAATCCATTTCACTACAGCGATGTTTAATTATAAATTATAATGGTCAGCTTTAATAGTTGAATATAAAATTACAATGATCATGCAGGTACACGTACACTGTTAAAAATTAAAATGAATGCAAATTCATTCCAGATGTTATCTAACAGACAGAACAGGGATTTTGATGGGGATTGCATGCACGTTACTTATCTTTAGTTAACCGTATTTAAATAGGAGCCTATCCCAAATTAATTCAAAGCAAAAAATAGTTATGCAACTTTCGCTATTATATTGTTGACGTGCTTGTAATTCGTATGTGGAACAAAAAAATACAAAGCAATCTCTTGAGCTGTAGGCTGTCTTTGCAATGCATTCGATTCCATTCAAACATTTTGTACAGGTCTGGTCACTCCTCCTCCATTGAATCGGACATTAAAGGTCGCTATCTAATGAAAGGTGCTTTTAAAATGACGCTGTACGTAATTTACATGTCTTTCTGTACATGGATTAATGAAAAATTAAACTAACGCAAACCCAAAGAGTAATAAAGGTTTTCTTCAATCAGGTTTCAGGATTTAAAAAACTTGTACCTATGTATAATGAAAAACTTGATGTATTGTTCCTGCACATCATCTCTCCTAACTCAATGGAAAGGATGTAATAGTTAAATTCAGTTTTGCATAATAGATGATTGTAAAAAATCTATTTATATATCAGTATTGCAAAATATCCTATATTGTATAAGCAATTTGAACTTTTTGTTTCTAGATTTGCAAAGGGGAATCCAACACAACGAATATTTTTTTAACTGCACTTCGTCACTTGAAGATCACCTTGCCATTGCAAATTGTAATGGACAGTTGATTATTGGACATTTATTCAGGTAGATTTTACAAAGTCTGTCGTATTGTGAAACTTCAGTCATCATGAGTTTATGCGTTTGGTTGAAGAAAGTGTAGCCTTTAAAAATCCAATATAAACTGTACAGCAAGTGAATTTTTATAATTATCAATAGTATCTAAGTATAAAAGGAAAAATAGACAAGATGCCTAGGTAAGATTAAAACAAACCATATTTCAACTTTAATTTATTTGATGGGAATCAAAATCAAAGCATTATTTCCATGATTTTACAGCTATGGCCAAGAAAACAAAGCCTACGAGTACGAAATGGCCGAAACCCGGAAAAAGTCTTTAGGGGATCTGAGCCTGGTAAACCCTGTCAATCAAGTAGACAACAATGCAAATAACGCCAAATTAAGTGAAATCAACCTGAAAGATTTAGAAGATCCAGTTGAGGATTTTGATGATGACCTTCGATGTGGAATCGGGTGCTTTAGCCCCGAATGGATTCAGCAATTCGCCACCAAGAAAACTTTCATGGTTGTTTTCAGCCTCCTTGGCGTCATCCAAGGAATGACTTGGTCATACTTCACTGCCACCATATCCACGATGGAGAAGCGTTTTAAAATCAGTTCCCAGACTGCGGGAATGATTTCTGTCAAGTAGTTGACAAATTAACAAACGGCTGAACCGGATTTTTAGCGTTTTTATCCTTCTAGGAATCGTCATGACGGGAAATGAGATAAGTCAAATTATATTTTCTCTTGTTCTCTCGCACTACGGAGGGAAAGGTCACAGGCCGAGATGGATATCGGTGGGAGTACTATTTTCGGCAATGGCATGTTTTGTTTTGGCATCTCCACATTTCTTTTACGGGTCTGGGGACGATGCCTTGAGAAATACAGAGGAATTCTCGTACTTGTATGACACCTCTTTGCTGAGCTCCGAATTTTCGGATCGAAGGAATGTTTCTTCCTTTTTCGGTATGGTCATTTATTTTGAATTTCATTGATGAGTGTAATTGCATCGGATTACCTCACTTAAAATTCGAAAAATTCATAGGAGCAAAAAAAGGAAAGGTGACGCTCTGTGAAAGGACTGGGATTTCTAAGGCTGAAACTTGTGACGATGAAATTATGAGCATTGTTCCACTGATTTTGATATTTCTGTCTCAGTTCGTTTCTGGAATCGGTGTTCTTCTGTTCTTCACTTTGGGAGGACCGTATTTGGACGATAATACTCGGAGGGCGAACATTCCGATTGTTTTTGGCAAGTTGGGTTTTGTTCTCTTAAGAATGACGAAAAGTTCGTCTGAAAAAACGGGTGTATCAATTGCATTTTTTCCCCACAGGTATAACAATGAGTTTAAGACTGATTGGACCAACTGTGGGCTTTCTGATTGCTTCTAGAGCTTTGAAACTGTATGTGAATCCGTTACTAACTCCGTTGATAACACCCGATGATCCAAGATGGATCGGAGCCTGGTGGCTAGGTAAATTAATATAAAATTATTATTGATTTTCAGAAATAAAAATTACATGCATGATATATGTTATGTCAGGATGGGTGGTTTTTGGAACGGCGATGACGATTTCATCCTTCTTCATCGCTTTATTTCCAAGAAGACTGAGAAGGAAAAATCCAAAACCAGTAACAAGCACTGAAACTATTGAAACGATTCCGAAATTAGCAGGTAACTGATATAATAACTAAATTAATACTATGACGAATGACAATGAATATGATATTTTGTCCATTCAGATATTCCCAAGGCTGTAAAAGCCCTTCTACAGAACAAAGTGAACTTGTGCAATAATATGGCTGGAGTGTGCTACCTCTTTTCGGGAATCGGATATTGGACGTACATGCCAAAGTATCTGGAAACTATTTTCATGCAAACTGCTTCGGATGCGTCTATTATTTCCGGTTCTTATTTCAACTGATTAAAATCCATAAAAGCAAAAAAAATGTAATTAAAGGTTAATTTGAATTCATTAATTTATCAGGGGCTGTCGGTATCCTTTCTCAAGCGACTGGAATGCTCTTATCCGGATTTCTCATCTCCCGATTCAGGTTCAGTGCAAGAAAACTAGCGGCTTGGAACGTTTTTACTGCCTTCCTATTTGTCGCGGCCAAGATCTCCTTTACTCAGCTCGGCTGTAACGTCGGGAAGATCTCATTTGGAACTCAAAAGGATGACGGGACATGGAACCTGACTTCGGGTTGTAATAGTGATTGTAACTGCAAAACCAGCAAAATCCTACCTGTTTGCTACAAGGAAGAGAACACAGTGTTTTATTCGGCTTGTCATGCAGGATGTACGGTTTATGACAATAGCACGATCGGAGACTGCTCTTGCATCCCCGACCCGAACGCAACGGTTACTTTGGGAAATTGTGCGGAAGGATGTGCGAATATCTTTATATTGTTTTTAGTCATCAGTGCTTTTATCAAGTTTATTGATGCAACAGGACGGATTGGGAACATGCTGATTTCGTACAGGTGGGTATTTATTGATTGATAACCCCTTTACGATAAAAGGGTTGAATTGAATGAGGCCCCTTTAAATGGGGATTAACATCCTAATTCGAACGAACTAGCCCCTTAATCAAAAGAATCGGCCCCAGTTTTTTTTAACCCACATTGTTGAATCAGCCCTCTCGTAATATATGACTTGCCCCCTAAATTAGATTTTTTCGACTTAACAGAATTAGTGAATAATCAAAATAATCCGTCATTTAATGTTATTCAGACTTGATTGCAAGACAAGAAGATTTTTGCCAGGATGGGTTAAATTCAACGACTCACGGCCGAGTCTGATTTGATAGTATTACATGAACATGTAAAACTTTTCAATTCATATATATTGATTGAACAATCTATTAAAAAATTTAAAAAATCTTACACTCCTCATATTTATAATGGTTTATAAGCACTCTTGTCGAACACTTCCATATCCATTCCATATTCCATGCCATTTCCATACGATATATCGTTTGGAATTGGCCAGAAATCGTGTTACACAAAATCTTTTGGAATATGATTTTAAACTAATTATTGTATTGTCAAATTTTAACTTGCAGATGCGTTAACCTCGAAGAACGATCACTGTCTATCGGTCTAAATATACTTTTGCTTAGTGCCTTGGCGTTCCTACCAAGTCCTATTTTATTTGGAAGGATAATAGGTAATTTTTGCATTTCGTTCAAACATATCCATAGACTGTTTGAATACAATTTCAGGAGATAAATGTATTTTGAATTATTTTATTTTACTATAACATTAGATAATGTGTGTCTCGTATGGGGAGGAGCGGCTTGTGGAAAGCGACAAAATTGCATGTTGTATAATGGAGAGCAATTAAGATACGTCTTCAACCTGACCGCAGCAGGTAAGATATTAATAGTGATCATAATGTTCGAATTTAAATCAGCATCTACATCTACATGCATGTACTTTCTCCATTTACAGCATTTACATTCGTCGGGGGATGTTTGGACTGCCTCGTGTTTTATTTGGTAAGAGATATGGAACTTTATTCGGAACCTGTTACTGAAGAAGAACACGAGAAAGATCCGAAAACAGAGGAAAATTCCAACGATCTGAGTATACATGGCCTTAATTAACAATAAGACTTAAATTACGATTATTTTTTAACCGCGCACTGAAGTTGTTTACCTAAAGCATGAAAAATACATTCGAATTATCAGTATTAAATTGATTTGACGCCAAACTCGCAATCAACATTTTTGGTACTTTTGTAAATTCATTCCGCACCGGAAGATACCATGATTTTTTATGCATCTGGCCTTCAACGGTTTATTCATGACATATATGAAGTTCTTAAATTGATGGGATCCCTGGTAAATATTTTTGCATCTTTTATACTAAAACCAAACCATATAAAACATTGTAAGCCATTCTTATCAGAATCGGAAAATGCTTGCTTATACACAATCTGTCTGATAAGGATAAGAGTATATCTACGATTCTACAATTACGGGACACAGTGCGTTGTCTCTCTGTTCTGATTCACAATTATCAGTCAGGTACGAGTCAAATGAGGTCGTGCGTATAAGATTGAAGTCATTAACTTCTGATTTTTGTATAAATTCGTTTTTTTAACTAAAAATCCACAAAAAATGTGGATGGACGTGGCTCAGGAAATTGAGCAGACTGAGAACCGGAGCGACGATGAAGACACCGTTTTTGAAAGGACGACAGGACCGGACAAAAGCCCTTTCGAAATTGAGGCTGAGACAAAAGGCATGCTCGAGGAAATTGACACCCGGTGTGGCTTTGCTAATTGGAGGCCGGATTGGCTCCAAGGATTGGCAACGAAGAAAGTTTTCTCGGGTGTCTTCATTATCACCGGCATTTTACAGGGTGTCTCGTGGGCATACTTCACATCTACAATTTCCACGATGGAGAAGAGGTTCAAAATGAGTTCACAGACCACGGGTTCGATAATCACCAATAATTTCCAGTACCGTAAATGCTGAAATAAGTCCCTCCCGGGAACTAGTCGTCCCGAATTTTATAGCAGAACAGTTTTAGCTATTCCAGGGAGCATATTATTTCGATTCAAGGTAAACCGAATTACATCCGATACAATCTAAATGTTTAAACCATTTAATAGGATCCCTTCTCGCTGGTAATGAGCTAACGCAGATTATAATCTCAATAATTCTCTCGTACTTTGGAATACGGAAACGAAGAATGTATTTCATTACCATTGGTGTTGGATTGTTGGCCTTTTCGTATTATTTGATGGCATTCCCACATTTAATGTTCGGGTCTGGAAAGTATGCGATAAGTTTGACGAAATATCAAAGTGACAACAATTACCATTACAATGCAATGGACGATGCTGGGGATGAGGAAATCAACAATGATATTGATCCCGAATTGTTTGCTGATGAAAATGAAACGACTTTATCCACTGCTGAATATATTACTTTTCCTTACAACAATGGTACATTCAATTAGTATTTTTGGCATTTTTGCAATTTTATATTTTGAAAATCCTAAAATTTTCAAAGGCCATAACAATTTATTTTCAAGTAGACCAATTGGTCCGACCGACGGAACTCTGTCTAAGAAATATAGAATTTTTGACGAATTCGACGAATAAGGATTGTGGTTTAGGGGAATCTGGGTCCTCGTTTCCGATTTCCTTTGTTTTCATTTCCCAATTACTTTCCGGAGCCGGGACAATGCTATTTCTGTCGTCTGGAGGACCTTACTCTGAGGATACGGTTATGCCGAATCATCTTCCTATTATCTTCGGTATTTATAACGATTCTGTAACTTCGAAATATGTGAGTTCCGTAGTTTAGTCAGAATCAAATATTTTCATGCAATTTACTTTGCAGGAGTTACAATGGCTCTTCGATTAATCGGCCCTTTCCTAGGCTATTTATTCGGATCGTCATTTTTACGAGTTTTTATCAGTACCGTTTCAGTTCCAAGTATTGGGAAGAATGATCCAAGATGGATGGGTGCATGGTGGTTGGGTAATTAGCCATTAAACACGGTTTCGAATTCCAAAGATTATTTTTTTATTTTGAAAGACACATTTTACTTCTGTAGGATGGATCATACTTGGATGTCTGATGACACTTGCAGCCGTAATTTTTGCTCTCTTCCCAAGGCAAACGTCCAAAGAAGTACTGAAAAGAAGGTCGATAACAACAGATACAGGTCCAGCAATGATCACCCTACCTGGATCGGCATTATTCCTTGGATCGGCTGAATTAAAAATTGCGAATGTACTTCCCATTGCCCCAAGTAAGGGCTTTTAGGCCACAATTACCGTGAAATTAAATCATGAATCCGTTGTAATGAATCCTGTAAAATTATGCGTTTAGACATCCCCAGAACATTGATGGTTATTATTAGCAACAAGATCAATGTTTTCGTAACACTCTCTACCCTATTTCACATGTTTGTTGGGATCGGATACTTGACGTTCCTTCCCAAGTATATCGAAGTTATTTTCCATGAAACAGCGCATGGGGCTGCAATCCTTTCAGGTGATTAAATACTTTCAAATTATTCAAGGTTTTCTGCTCATTTACTAACTGTTGAAATGCGTATATTTAGGTAGCGTAAGTATAGCGTTTCAAGCTGCTGGATTGTTATCCAGTGGTGTCCTGATTTCAAAGTACCTACCGAACGCTGAAAGGGTCTCTCTGTGGAACGTAATCATCACATCGATTCATATCATTGTACTTTTGCTGGTAACCCAGTTCGGATGTGATCATGGGGACGTGACAATTGGTCAATCCTTGGAAGGTCATACTTCCCTACCTTCAGCCGACTTAACTCTTCCCGAATTAAATAACTCATCTGATGCTACTAGCACTATTTCTACCACAATGACCTCGATTGTTAGCACAACGCCACTTATTATGGACTACAGTAGGGCATATACATTTAAAAATTGTAGTGCCGACTGTGACTGTAATGTGGGGCCAATTATGCCACTTTGCGATGAAGAAACGGACAGGGTATTTTACTCCCCTTGTCACGCAGGGTGCGAAAGGATCCTCGACAACGGGACTGTTTTCAGTGACTGCTCTTGCATATCTCAGAATGCAACTCTAACAGTTGGGTTTTGCAAAGGTCATGGAGGTTGCTTTGCAGGTTATGTGACGTTCTTAATTCTTACAGCAATGACGCAATTCCTTGTGAGCACGGGAATTGTTGGGAAAATGCTGATTTTTCACAGGTATGGATTTTAGGATTTAAAATTTACATTTTAACGAAATTCAAAGATCTCTCAACTGACCCCCAGAGGAGATATTGTTTTAAATTCTTTAAAGCGCATCTTGAGGTGGGGATTTATTCCGGGGTTACGTTGAAAGCCTAATTTCTCCCTGGCTTTTTGAAGATTAAAAATTGTTTATTTGTACAATGGGGAGTTATTTAGGGGGGTTCTTATTTTATTTTTTTAGCTATCCAAATAAATATTTATTCCAGGATCTATTTAGAGATTCCAGATATTTTCAACCGAATAGTTGTAGTTCATAAAATTTATGAAATTTATAAAATGTGTAATCTGCATTAAATTAAAGATCGGTGGCCCCAGAAGGACGAACGCTTGTCATTGGCCTGAGCCTGCTAATCATAAGCTTCCTTTCAATTCTACCGAGCCCAATTATATTCGGGAGCTTGATTGGTAATAATCGCAGATATCATAAATCATAATCACGGTCACCCTGAGCCCTGAGTGGTATATGATGATTGATATTCTATGGATCATTTTTATCCAACAACGAATCAAGTTAAAATAATTTACTAAAAATGCATCATGATATGATTAACAGATTCAGCCTGCCAAGTATGGGAGAATACATGTGCAAATCGAATTGGAAATTGCTGGCTTTATAATAACAAAACCCTTCGTTTGGCTTTCAATTCTGCTGCCGCAGGTAATTACGCCTTGGATTTTTCTCCAATACGCTAATTAGTGTCCATTATCATATTCTTGGAAGGTTTCTGCCCATTAAATGAGATTTAAAGATGAATATGCAGTTGATTACGTGGCAATGGCAGCTAAACTGAATAGTTTAGTAGGAAATTTAACATGTGACATGAGGTATTTTAACAGAGAAGAGCGTAATTGCAAGCTTATTAACTTCCTCAATTACAAGATGCACTTTGTTGCAATCTGTGATTACAATTTATGGTATTCTTTCACTCAGCATTTGGACTGCCTTCACGGTCAGGGTCATTCTTTTACATCTCTTACGGGATAATACGAATGCATTTAATTTACAGCATTCGCTCAAGATTGAAATTACATTTCCCGTTGAAGTTTAATTCTTAAAATTGTTTATATTTTTATGTATTTAACACTGCACACTGTAGATTGCTACAGGTGTTAAAAATAATGCTTAGAATAGGATGCCCTGAATGTTACAGTTGACTTGAAGTTTAGGTTCCACACAAATTACCTAATTCTTATGAAGATGCTCTTTCAAGAAGTGCAGTCACGTTTCACGTTATTCTTCCTCCTTGATCTTTACATCTGACTTGATTTCCGTATCTTTCTCTATACTGCATGATAATTAATTTACCGTTCTTTCATGCACTTCATTATAGCTTTTAAGAAGCAAAGCAAATAATGTTCTAAGCGTAGAATTAGAATGTGTCTAAAATCCTATTTTTATATTCAATTTGCAGTAAGTCAGTAGGGATTACTTTTTTATCTGTGGGACACAATTGAGGACATTTCTAGTGGGTTTCATGTCAATTTACGGTTAATTTTTAGTCAAAGATGTGAACTAAATATAGCGCAAATAATCTTAACCATAGTTTAACTATCAAGTCTGGTTATAAATGAGAATTATTGATTGACATTGGTAAGGCTGGTACGTTGGCTAATTATGACCTTAATTAGGTTGAAGGCAAAAACTGACAACAACAATAAAAGGTTATAGTTTGTAGAAGTTAATTTTCTCATGTTTAATTAGATTGTGGGAAAGATATGAGACTGCGTTCAGGCAGTGCTGCTTAGACAATTATCGTGTTTGTTTAATTAACAATTAGACTTTGAACGAAAAATACAATTTAAAATGCTTAGGTTTCCTGATCCTGGGAGGATGTTTCGACGTTCTGTTATGGAGATATGTCAAACTGAAAGATGTGCGATTATACGATGGTGAAATTGAACACATCCCCAAACCTGGAACCGACGATGACAAGTTAAGAATTAGAAACAGCTCCTCTGCTTACTCATGATCATGATGCATTTCAGAAATAAAATTTATACATAAAATGGACTTAAAATTAAATATTACCTTAATGCAAAAAACTGAAACCATTAAAAACGTAATTTCTGAGTTTACAATGACAATAAATCGTGTTGAAAATCAATGTTTTTGTTCTATTTCATGATCAATTTACTTCTATGATTCAACTTGATATGCAAATAGTATGAATTAAATTATAAAGCCGACATGCGACACACATATAATATTTTTATGTCACGACTTGTAAGAAACTTCATCGGCACTTGTTAATTTTTGAGATGATGATGCAGTGGCAAATCCGTCTTAACTAAAAATTACTGACAAGGGGATTAAAAATTGCCTTCTTCCTAGTTTTACTCGAAAGTAAATCTACTCAAAAGTTTTATGGTTTCTGAAAGTTTCTGAAAGGTTACTAGAATGTCCTATTATGAACAGTCATACATAAACCTTTACATTAAAAGGAATGCATTAAAATATACATTTTCCTTACGACTGTTCTGCTATGGTCTTTTGGAATCCGTCTTTAGGAGTTACTCAAAAGACACCGAAATCTTTAATACAAGGTTACTTTGCATAGACCAAAATTGTTTTATTTTGTGTCTAATGAGAACATGTTGCATATATTCATTCTTTAACAACAAAATGTGTTCTCCCACTGACCTAATCCTTGAAAATACAGTTTTTAGGTTTTCGAATCTGCTTTGTTGGCCCAGGTAATTTAAGTACGATTATAGAAACATTATAATTAAGTACCACATTTAATACTTCATATCTCACTTCATGTTATTATTTTGCGTGAGTCTTCACGCACGGTTAATTTAACTTGAAATCATTATAAGACGCAAACAGACAGACGTCTGATTATTTAATTTAGCCTGCATTAGTTTCCTAGTTTTTCTTGCTACTTTAGTCGTCAATGTCATGTTATTATTATTATATAGCTATGCATATGCTTTTTCAAGCAAATCCTTAACTCTGCGACTCTATTAATGAATGATGAAGGCGTGAGTGAATACAATGGGAAATGCTCCTGAAGGTACTTCTTCATAAAAAAGATAAGACATCGGACAAAGGGATACTGCAGAATAGACTTACTGACAACTGCTAATCTTGGGATGCTCGTATTTCCTTAAAAATCAAAGCCAAATAAATCCCCATATACTCCTCAGTAATGGCAAGGAAGGATTTACTTGTAACTTCTCAAGAAGAACTGATAATAAATATTCAATGCTGTGGCTAAACCTTGTTTATTGTAGTTTTACCTTTTGAGGAGGATTCATTTAGTTAATTTGCAGTTTATACTTCATAAGAATTGCAGGCATTTAAGGAGTTATCAAAGAGAACGGTGGTTACGATTGGGTTCATAGTGAAGTGCATGTAAAAATATAGTTTCTGAAGAGTTCCAATCAATAAAGGCTTAAGAATGGGAAGTTTCTGGATTCCATTAGTCACTGTATTCTTAATACGTAAGTTTTATATTTGCTCCCTGTTATAATTGTTAATATCCTTATAATTTTAAAATCTGCTTTACTGATCTTGGAGTGCGTATAGAATTTGGAAATCTTTTTTACCTTCATTTTGGCATTAAAGATGCATTTTTAACACCTAAACGCTTGTTAAAGATGATTTTCGTCGTATTTGAGTTTAACTTTCCAGTTTTTTTCACCACATTTAGCCTGTTCAGACTTTCAGACCATCCAAAATCCGAAAAAACACCTAGTTATTTTTGTGAACTTATAAGTAGCCAAGAGTATTAATCGCTGTATTTACACATAATATGATTATAGACTCTGTTCTGAGTCGTGGAGAGAGTACTACGGCACTATCCACTCCTGTAGTTCCATACAGACTTTGGACTTTAGAAATAAGCAGGATTTCTTATCGTCGTCGTATTTAATTGAAATAAAAAATGAGTACGTAAAAAATAAACATTTTCAAAGCACTTTTGACCATAAAAATATATTTTGCCAAACAGAATCATCGGTTCTAGTCCAGTCATCCCCAGTAGCAGTAACAAGCCCCACAGTCGAATACTCTGACAGCCCATCCGCAACGGAAGTCGTATTCGACGAAGCAGGGATGGAGAGCCTGGCCAATGGAAGTATCGACGAAAACGTCGGAACGACAGAAGTTCCAGACGAGACGGCCCTCTCGGACGATGAACCCCGTACAACCACCTCTCCATGTCAAAGCGAATACGATATCGAAGCTGGTTTAGACTGCAGCCCCAACAAAAATATCCCATTACAGCAGCTTACAGAGACGCAAACTACCAAGACTGACGAAGAAGCACTTTCCTCCGACAAGGAAGAGGTTACAACTTCATCTCCTACTAAGGAAACATAATCTCAAGGGACCGTCATCAATTAAATATATTTTTGCTAATTAATTATGAAAAAACTCCGTTGAAATGATAACCCAAACATTTTCCCGTGTAAAATTGTAAAATTTTTAAGGTGTTGAAATCCATACTTGTCATGTTATTCTATAAATTGACGCAATTGTGAATATTCAATGAAGTTCCTCTCTCTTTCAAATCAATTCTTACTTGTTTTTTTTCTTTAGTAATTTTGGCTAAGCCAAGGTAAATCTGAGTAGATATTTATGCATTTGTATAGTGACATATGCGGTTTTATTTGAAGGTAGCTTGTCCAACATCCCTTTGTTGCAGCTAGAGATAATTTTGACTGATAGTCCAAAGAAATGGACTGTGATTGATAACTCTAGACAGAAACAAATCATTATTAACTATTATGGGATTAGGACTGTAGAATACAAGTAAAAAAAAATGCGAACAAGCTTTTTGCTATTGTTGTCGGAATTCTTATTTATTTCTACTCTGGCTAAGGATGAGCAGACACTTCTATTATTTGTATAGTTGCAGCCTACGATGTACTATACATTAATTTACTTTCTGTATTTGCGGTTGCATATAGAGAGAAACAAGGTTTAAATTGACGTTTGAGGTTAATCTCCGTCGATAGCAGGTTGGATTAATTGCTTATTTTTTGTATCCAACTTACATCCATGTGCTTGGGAGGAAAGGTTTTAATTCTCAATGGAAGGATGCAACTTTAAATTAGTAGCTGAACAATTCCCTCATCAAACCTGCCCATCTCATTCATTACAAGCTCTGTTTTTATTTCATGGAAAATGATGTAAGGATGAAGGACAGTAGTAAAAGAGATACAAGCGGTTTCCCACGGATATACAGATGGAAATGCAAGTACCTTACTGCTCTTGGAAATGGAAATCTGCCAACGATAGAAATTAGTGCTATTGTGTGAATTAGTGGCTGTATGGAAACGTGTAGATCCCAGAAATAGACATAATTTTACACTTTGGAATGGAGTATTAAAAATCCCTTTTTATTGGCACTAAAATAAAGGCTACCTATACAAATAAATACGTCGTAGTGGATGAGTTTGAATAACAATCCGAAAAACAGGTTGGGCTCTCGAACAGATAATTTATTTATTTTATTTTAATAGGATGACAATAATAATGAAAAACAAGTCATGGCTAAACCGATTAGCAACGCCGCTGGATTGTAATCGGTCCTCTGTCTATCTCCATAACTTTTAATGCGAATGGAGATGGTTATGCATAAATTAAATCCTTATTTTTGTCACTGTACCATGTTGACCATATTTATTATAGTGGCTGTTTGTAGTTTTTTAAGGACAAAGCTGCTGAAATGAAATGTAAAGCAAGGATCAAGGACGGCCTTCTTGCTTGGTTGGAGATTTTTATTAAAAGACTAGAACATAACAATGAGTCATGTAATCCACGCTATCCATCATAATCAACGTGATTCCATGTAAAAGTCGACCCAACTCTCCTTTTATTTCCATGAACTTCTCTGAATAATTTGTCTTGTTCTGTTTGCTGAGATTTTGCATTATGGGAATATTTCTGGAAAAATAGGTTGCGAAGAGAGTCACGCACAAAGATAACTCACTTTAGTAACTCCAGTCAGTCCTGATACGTTGTACGTGTTCGAGATAGATCTGGGCTCGGATTATTCCCAGAAACATGGACTACACTTTAAGGAAACGATGGGGATTTTTCATCGGGATTCTACTAGGTCTTTTACAATTTATATTCATATACTCTCAGCTATAAAAGATCTAAATGTTGGCATATTTTAACTCAGGAAGCTCGTATTTTCATGCAATTTTCGGCAATAATTCATTAAAATGACGAGTAAATATTTCAGGGTGCCTTTGTCAAAGCCTTCCTTGCAATGGACTGCATGTCATAGACACAGGAAGTGACTTGATGGCCATGTCGTCGGAAGACTCGGAAGATGTAACGATTCCTCCATTGATAGATGACGAAAATGAACCGGATAAAAAAACGGATAATAAAACAGAATCAAAAATATCCGAAAATCAGATAAGCTGTTTCCCATTTTCGGAACAGTTAGAGTATCCAAATGACACTGAGCATCACAAGGCAGAACATTGCAGAAAAATGGGATGTGAATGGTATCCACGAGGTTCAGGGAAGAATTGGCAGTCGTTCTGTTTTACACCCAAGGAGTATGGTTATCTTATGGTTGGAAATCCTGAAAAATATGAATTCGGTTTTGTGTAAGCATTTGTTTCAAATTCTCTGCAATTGCGACAAGTGTTAACAGCCGGATTTATTTCATTTGCGTTTGGCTTATATAGAGTAAATCTGGTGAAGAATGGAAACCAAACGTATTTTGGGAAGGATTCAGAATCTCTTAAGTTGGTCATTGAATTCCAATCAGATTACCGGATCCATTTTGAGGTCAGTAATTTCTTCGTTGTCGAAAATAATCAAATTATCTGTACATAAATAAGGGATTTTTTCTACAACACAGATACACCCAACTGGACGTCAAAATCATATATGGAAAGTTCCAGTGAAACTTCATCCTCCTCAACATCACGTTTCTAACCCTTTGTACGACATACAATTCTTTAAAGAACCTGTCTTCTCCTTCAAAATCATCCGAAAATTAACCGGAACGGTTATTTTTGACACGTCCATTGGAGGACTTACATTTTCGGACCAGTTCTTACAAATAGCGACACACTTGCCTAGTCAAAACCTCTACGGCTTTGGTGAGCATGAACAGCCATCATTCAAGCATAGTTTTGACAACCTAGATGGTTCAAAGCCGGATATCGGTCATCCAAAAATTTGGCCAATGTTCTCCAGAGAAATAGGAGCCACTGTAAGAAAAACTTTTAATTATAGAGAAATAGAGGAATTCGGAATTATTATGATTTTTTCACCAGGGAACCCCGTTCACTAATTTTGGAGGAGTTCATCCATACTACACGGTTCTGGAGAATGATGGAAGTGCTCATTCCGTAATGATCCTTAATAGCAATGCACAGGGTACTAATTTTAAGTTTTTCATAAACTTTTTTACTTTTAAAGCCATAGCTGTAATTATTTAATTGATGAGCTAAAAATTACAACTTTGATGAACATTTTATGAACTTAATTTCTCAGAGGTTCAGCAACTACCAGTTCCAGCCCTTATCTATCGAACAATCGGAGGTGGGCTGGATTTTTACATTTTCTTGGGACCCACGCCCGAACAGACTGTTCAGCAATTCACTGAGGTGAGTTTTAATCAAACATCTTCTAATTTGAGTTTTACGTTGGGAGAATAATTAAACGGTTTTACTTTACATCAGGTCGTGGGACGTCCATATCTGCCCCCTTATCATTCCTTGGGTTTCCACATTGCCAGTTCCCAATTCACTAATTTCTCGGACATCAAGGAAATGGTTGAGAAAGTTGAGCGTTCAGGGATACCATTTGTAACCAGAAAAATCAACGAATTTATTGGATTTAGGTTGGCAATATCATGGCAATTAAATTGAATATGAATTTGCAAATGTAGGACACGGTCCATGGAGGCACGACCATACTTGATAATTTTAAAAGCTTTACTTTAAGCGACGAAGATTTCCAGGATCTACCTAATTATATTGATGAACTCAAACAGAAGGGAATTCATTTTACAGTTACAACGGTTCGTTTAAAAAAATTGTACATTTTAAATGCGAAGTATTGTGGGATAACTCGAGGTGCGTGGGGAGTTATTTTTAAACGTAGAAAATGTAGCATTATCATATATATATATATATATATTTTAGGACTCAATGATAAGCAATGATAATGAATCCTATTACTATCCCCTTGTCCTCGGAAATGAAATTGACATATGGATAAAAAATTCTGAAGGGAAACCAGTATTAGGATATGATGAGTTCGTCGGTGATGCGACTTATCCAGACTTTTCAAAACCTTCGACTGCATTTTGGTGGAAATCTGCAATTGAGGGCTACAGAAAATTAATGAATTTTGACGGAATTAATCTGGTATGATCAAAAGATAACTAAACATTAATTTTACATCCAAAGTCTTTATAGCATAAGGTTGCGGTTTCTAGGTTCGCAATCAGCCATATAATTTTGGACTGGAAAGTTGCCCCGAAAATCATATCAATAATCCTCCATATTTACCAAGTATGTCTATAAACTCGACAATTTAGTTTTCAACAGTCTGTAAAGATGACTAAATTTAAAAATCTATTGATTTTTAGAAATAAGAGGATCTCTATCAGAAGCAACAATTTGTGCCGACAGTCGCCATGCAGTAGGGTCACATTACAACTACCACTCTTTGAACGGATTGAAACAATCTGAACTAACAGTCAAGTACGAAACTCGATCAAAATCACTTTATCATTGATTTTTTAAGAAAAATGAATTCAACAAGGAGTATTGCAAAATAGAGCATTTACAAAACTGGATGGCCAACGGCATTTTATCACCTCCAAATCGACGTAC
Organism: Desoria tigrina; assembly: GCA_906901685.1. Classification (NCBI taxonomy): domain Eukaryota; kingdom Metazoa; phylum Arthropoda; class Collembola; order Entomobryomorpha; family Isotomidae; genus Desoria; species Desoria tigrina. The sequence goes on from CAJQTU010000142.1 coordinate 10,758,239, forward strand.
CACGGATCGGGTCAATGGGTCGGGCATTTTTTCGACAATACCCAAGCGACTTGGACGGGACTACAAATGAGCATAATAAAAATGCTCCAGTACAATCAGTTTGGAATCCCACTTGTTGGATCCAACATTTGTACTTTTACCAAAGTGGACAATGAATCCGAAGAGTTTTGTCTTCGTTGGGCTCAGTTAGGGGCATTCTACCCGCTAGCAAAATATCAAAATGGGAAACTTATTGAGGTAAAGCTCATTCCGATTAAGAATTTTAATGTTGAATAAATCCTGTTCGTTAGCAAAACTTTCAAAACAATTCCAGGATTCAGACTTTACTTCGTTCAACAAATCCACAGTTGTGGCCGTAAAGAATGCCTTTCAAGTTCGTTACACACTTCTACCACATCTCTACACCTTATTTTACGAAGCTCATACCAAAGGCAGTACAGTCGTACGGAGTTTGTGGCACGAGTTTCCCAAGGACCCACAAACTTTCGACATTGATCGACAGTTCATGTGGGGAAGAGGTTTGAATGCTCTCTTATTAAATGTAATTAAAATGACATGTACATTCACCAAGTTACACACATTTTAACTAATTTTCCACCTCTTTGTCAGGACTGATGGTTATTCCGGTCCTAGAGGCTGGTCAAACCACTGTTGAGGCTTATGTCCCTTCCGATCGATGGTATGACTTCCGAAGCCAGAAGGAAATTACTCAACGGGGTACTTATGTTACACTGGAAGCCGCAACTTTCAACGCGATTCCCATACTTATCCGTGGTTACACCATAATCCCAGTTCAAAATCCTGGAGTCAATGTCAAGGAATCCAGGAATGGTAACTTTAGCCTTGTTGTAGCCTTATGTGATAAAGGGAATGGAGAAGGTGACCTGTTTTACGACGATGGAGAGTCCTCAGGTAATATTAGCTATAATCGTGTACTATATTAAGCACTTAAAATTATAAAGTTTTGGCCTTGAATTGACAAATTCAATGCATATTTACAGATTCAATAAGTTCCGGCAAATACTTTTTGTCGCATTATCAAGTTTTGAACAAAACGCTAACATCAACCGTTCTAGTTAACGGATATTTGGACGTAGGAACTAAATTCCTTACAACCATTCAGATACTGGGGGCTGGTGACGTGAAAGAAGTTGTAGTAAATGACGAAGTTCATGAGCATTTTGACGTTATTGAAAAGTCGTCGGAAGTCCGTATTTCGGACCTAACCGTACCCATAAATTCTAATTTCACAATCTCTTGGAGAACTGACATTTCTAATGAATAGTTGTACCAGTCCTTGTGTAAATTTTCATACGAGTACAAATATGTTTGGAAAGTAAAATGAAGACATCGCCGCATAGTATATTATTTAGATGTCAAAAAACTTTAAAAATGAGCCATGATAGTTCGTGATTAATAATAAAGGTGTACAAATATTATTGATATGAAGGTTGTGGCTTATTTCTCCAATTATGAATCGCAAAACATGACAAAATATTATATAGCTTTAGCCCTTGACTTTGGGAAACTAATTGCCCTGTTGTACGTGATCTAAAACACGCCTAGTTTTATTGTCTTTAGGCGTAATCAGTGACTTTTCAACCAGATAATGATGACGAGACCATTTTTTATTCCCTACAATTATCTTATCCTTTCCTCATCAATTGCGTACCTATATAATATTATAAGACAAAATTCTTACGGAAGTTGAAGTGTAATTCAAAGTTTATCCGGAATGTTTTGGATTTATTAAAAAAATCCATTGTTCTAAAAAATCTTGGCATTAAATCGATAGTTGATGGCCGAATTAAAGTAGCAAAAAGTCATTACAGCTTTAAAGACACTTAAAAGTCAGTTTACAATCTTAGTTGACAATCAAACGACCTTTACATAGCAATAAAACGGATAGTAAAAAAGTTTCATGTTTGCCAAAACAATAGCAGATTATAGGGTGTCGACTTCAAGAATAAAATTTTTTATTAAAATAGTAAATCCAATAAATTACCTAAACCGAAACGATCGTTTTTACGCAATTTAAGTTGTGATATAAAATCCCTCATAATTCTTCATTAACGATGGTTCTTCCCATCTTTTTTAAGTTAGTTACAGTTTAGTCTACAGACATCCTGATATTTAAGGGTTTTATTCATACCTTTTTAACACTCACCTTCAAAATAAACGTTTATTGGTGCAGTTTAATTTAGCTACGAACAAAGGATAACTAAACTAACACTTTTACTTTCAATTTAAAAAACAAGATCGTACTATTTCCCTTCTCCTGTCAGTCTAAATTACACAATTATCTAGCAATTGCCTTATTTTTGCACATTATATTACAAGTCATCACTACCACAATTATCATAATCAATAAGCCATAGCCGAATTCAACATTATGAGCTGAGATGACAGGAATATGGTCAGTCAGAGGGTACCTACTCTAGATATCATTAAGCACGTTGAGGTGATGTCAAATCCACCAATTATACACTATTCTAGATGAACAAGAACAAAAGCAATACCTACCTGTTAATCGTTTTCCATTTGAAACGGTTTTTCGTCTGCCGATGAGTGAGCAAAAAGCAGTTTGTTAGCAAATTCAACGAAATACGTATCAATTATTGGGAAACCCGAACGACATTCAGACACAGGCACAAAAAGCAATGCTAAAAAATCAACAGTAGCACCTTCTGATCGGTATCGACTATTGAGCTAATTGATGTCTTTGCAATCTCACATCTATATGCAAAAATTTTATGAGACAATAAATCAGGCAATCGTACGTGAAACGAAGGGGCTTGGTTCACCTTATACGAAATTAAAGCTTAATTACTAATTAAAGTAGTTCAGCTTCGTTTCACACATGTTACAGTTATTTGTTGGGCATCGGTTGATTGAGAGACTGAATGACAGGGTCGGTATCATTATTCAGAACGTTCAAAACAAAATTGAAACCAGAGAGGGGCAAACAAAAGTAAAATGCTTAATTATTATTAGGAATTGGCAATCGATTTAATTTTTGAAGAAAAATCCACCGATACTTACATCTAATAACTAACCAATTATTTTTGCAGATAATCAGGCGAGGTTGATGATAATATTAGCTTATTTCTGTCTAAATGAGTGATTTGTAATGAAACGCTTCAGAATGGTGTGGCCTTTCTAAAATTAATCGACAGGAGTAGGCAATTGAGCTGTATAAAGTTTGGCAGTTAACAGGATTTTAGTTTGTAGGAAGGCCGGGACTGTGTCGATCCAATTTTTTATAATTATAATTAATGTCATACATCCTTTCAGAAGTTGAAAACCATGATCTTGATGGAGAAGCAGAATTCTGCAAAAGCAATTGTTCTGATAACGAAATAAATTAAAAACAAATCAAGCAATCAAAAGTTTAAAATACGAATGGGACTCCTCAAATGACAAAGTATTTGATCTGGTTATTGTGATCGCTTATCACAGTTAAATCTTTATGGGAAGTGATAAATATTCAACCCTGCATTTCTGAATGATGAATGACCAACGTTTATTGTTGTAGGTGTAGTAAGTAGTGGAACTTGGCCCAAAAACTTTGGATCACTTCACGAGCTTCGGAAACCAAACATGGAGATCAGAGGGCACGCTTATTTATGAATGTTAATCGTGATTTAAGAACTAGAATGATTAGAACATAAAAATAGATTAATGTCTCATGAAGGGCCCTTTATCCTGTCTAATTTTGAAAATGTAAGTTGAAATTAATTAATTGCTCTTGGCAAAACAATTCCCTTCTAATGTTTCATTCAGTTATCCAAGAATTTAATTGTAACTATGTTAAGATATCCATTACGTCATATAGACTCAAGATCATTGCTAGAGCCATGTGCTTTCAAATGAATTTGTTGATGATAAATGACTAGGAAATTATTATAATTAGCAAACTTAAAGAGTCTATGCGGTCTTTCAAAATCGTTGATTTATTTGAGGATGCACGCACGAGCTGATTTTAAATTATTGTATATTATAATATGGAATGGTACTGAATTAAATTCAGGATCATCCGTCATGTCATTCAATCTGATAAAAGTCCTGTCTGTTCTACAACCTTCATCAACAAAAGATTAAAAGATTAGACCACCAAAAGGGACCCATTTTACAAGTACATAGGAAACCACACAGTAATTTACGTTTTCATGTAACGAAATTTCGATTTCATTTTGTTTTTGACCACTTGACGTATAATGAATTAGAGCCCGAAATAAATTCTCTATTATTTGAAACCAAGCAAAAATAGCCATATTTTATTTTAAAGTCTAGATTTTAACATATTAAATAAGAAACCCGTCGGCTGACCCACTAGCATTTTCAGAAATCCCAGAGGCATCCAAAAAATGCAATTTGTAATTGATATGAATTGGCAATGCAATCAACACATGCAGTTGTACCCTGTTGGACACACCACATGAGTCCAACCAATAGGTGTAGAGTTGTCATTGCCATTTAATAGATTATGATCTTTAAAAACTGTCGCAGGCCCTATTTCTAGTCCGGCAATCTGTAATGTAGGTAATTTACCAACGATTAATATAAATTTTGGAATTTCGAATATAGGAAAAAAATCAACACTTCCTTTTAGTCTTAGCAATAGATCTGCAGATTAGTGTCAAATTCCAAGGACATTAATATCTCTGAGTTCTCTAGCCAAGAATATTGGTAATACGGTCGGTAACACTTCAAAACATATATAACAACTAAGTCAGTAGGGTACCCCAATGCAATAAGTTTACTTTAGATGTAACGATTACAAATCCTGAAAGATATGAAATCCCTAATCTAAAAGAATCTGTCCAAGCGATCCCAGCATTACATAATTAAAACGATAGGATTTCCTATTCACATATCAGATACCGTTATCTCTGTGAAATAACCGGTATTGAATATCCAAAGACTCTCTACTCTAGGCAATGACAGTAACCTGAGGTAAGCCAATAAATAATCCAGATGAAATTTGGAATGGAAACACATCTACCTAAAATAATAGTATCTAAAAAGAGATTCCTGTCTAATAATTATACTGTGCGAACTTTTTAACTGATAGTTTGTCCAATCTTGAGAGGCTAAAAGTCGGGCGGGGTGCGACGTGCAAGGGTGAGGATGGCTATAGTTAAGAATATTAACATTAACTACTAAATACTAAATAATAACATTTATATTGTTTGTATGCAAATACATACAAAGTTTGTAATGAATATATGTAGCAAAAAATAGATCCAAACATATTTCTATTATTTTGCATTCTTATGATCATGAAGGAATTGGTTGTTAAAACTGTTTTGAGATCACTATATAAGCTGGATGGATTCCTCAGAAAATCATTCACTCAGCTTCTTCACTTCTTTAGAAAAACATTTCCTTTCAATCCCTTGAAAACCAAACTTCATTCAACATGAACTCCGTAAGAAAGCGAATCAATTATAATACAAACTTAAGAGAACCACACAAAAAACGGATTTAAGGAATTCGGGAAATCATACGCTATAAAATAATCTTTCAATTTCTAAATTTACAGTTCGTCATTGTCGCCCTCTCTGCCCTCGTGGCCTGCGCTTCCGCTGGAAACGTTGCCTACGCTGGAGGACTCGGATACTCTGGACTCGCTACCGGATATGCCGGATATTCCGGTCTTGCCCACCACGGATACGCCGGAAACCTCGGATATGCCCACGGAGCTGTAAGTTTATTCTCTCTCGTTGACTAGCAATGATATGAAAGCGAGGTCTATATAGGGATAAAAAAACGTTACAAATTTTTTCGAATCTTTAAATAGTATGCTGCCCCAGCTCTTGGTTACGCCCACGCTGCTCCAGCCTACGCCCACGCCCCAGCCTACTATTCCGCCCCAGCTGTCCGAACCGTCGCTGTAAGCGAATCCAACAATATTATCAGTCATTCAATATAATGATCGTTTTAAAGAAAAGCTAATCAACATTAACTATTTTAAATTACAGTATGCTAAGCCAGCCATCGCCACCTACGCCCACGCTGCCCCAGTCGCTTCAGTCGCTTACGGAGGTGCCTACGCTCACGCCGCCCCAGTCGCTTATGGAGGAGCCTACGCTCATGCCGCCCCTGCCCTTGCCTACGGAGGCGCTTATTCTCACGGATACGCTGCCCCAGCTTTGGGATACGCCCACGGAGCCCACGCTTTGTCCCACTATTAAATTATTTCTCACAAACAGTATTTAATTTTTTACGAGAATTTGATATAGAAAAATACATTCGGAAATTAAAGTTTTAAACTTTCAAACATCAAAACAAACGCTGAGGACGAGTTATTTCATGTGAAAAATAAGGTAGAAAAGTACTAAAAATCATTTGACACTAATGACTAATACCTCAACTGCTCCAAAAAGTCCGGATTACACACCTTGTTTTTAGTGGAAGTGGTCACGTGTATATGTCAATATTGTTCCTTGGTACACGAAAACAATTTGACACTAATATGTTAACTAGCCCCAAAAAGTCCGGATTACACACCCTTAGTGGGAGTGGTCCCTCATGTGTCAATATGGTTCCATAGTACATAAAAGTAATTTGGTACAATTGGTACTAGGGCAGGGCACGGGCAGACAGAGACTGACTGACGTGGTCATTCACAAAAAGCGTTTTCAATACTTAAAATAACTCAAAAGTATGGCATAGCATAATCGACCAATTCAAAATTAAATGAAACTCGTAGGACCAAAATAAGAGACGAAAAATGTTATTTGCACTTGAACTTGATGAGGATATTAGAAGAAATTAGACCTCTAAAAACGAGGCATTTAAATTAAAGTTTGCTGGAAGGGGATATTGGAGTTATTTAGGTAGAGAAGTTATCCTAGAAGAACCTTTCCGTTGATGAATTTCGTTTCATGGCAGAACAAAATTACGAAAATTAATTCTACTTGACATTTCTTGAAGTAAATTACTTGTTACAATTAGATTCTTTCTAATAAAGTAAAATAAGTTGTTAGATGTGGGTTAATTTCAGGCCTGGTGGGGGACTTATTTCGGTATATTTCCTGCCTTTGCTCGTAAAATAAAAAGGTACAGTGATTTAGAAACGATCATGTATGAAATTATTGCCATTTAACAGTATAGTATATATCCTTATCCTACATGCAAAATTTTATATACTTGAACCCATTCGATTCATTCATATGAATAAGTACTTTTGTACATCATACATTTCAGCATTAGGAAATCGTATGTAATTGATGCTCTGATTCTGATTACAACAAGGATTCAATTGGCAAAAAAAATTCAAAAAGTTTTTGGCCCGTGTGGGGATCGAACCCAAGACCTTCGCGTTATTAGCACGACGCTCTAACCAACTGAGCTAACGGGCCTTCCTTGAATATTGGGCCAGAGTTTCACAGATTCCAATAGCTCTTAATACATTACACACACTCGTAGTAAAATGCATTGTATTTGTGAAGTGATCTCTTGGATGCGAAATCAACCCGGCTTAACTTTAACAGTTTTAACACATTCACACGATTAGGTTTTAATTTCATTTAAATAAGGATCATTTTCCATTTATTGAGTTAATTGAGTACAAATTAATTTAAGAATGAATGAAACAGACGCAGGAATTATGCACTATTTAGGAATAATAGCCTTAAACAGCATAGGATATGCATTGATTGAAGTGCATTTCTTTATTGCATGTATTTACGACTGCATGGGATGGATGGGAGTTTAGAAAAGTGCATATAAAATAGAATTTAAATATTACGTCCATATAACGTACAAAGTATTATTTAAGCCCCGTTATTTATTTCTAGAAATTTGAAACTGATATATGATTCCAGATTTTTAGTTGCAGTGACTCATTTACGATTACAAACCTTAAAATTGGGATTTTAACCTATGGTTATCGAAAATAACTCCCTCGGGGCGATATTTCATGACTTACGGGAACATAAACTGGTTTCAATATGCCCCAACTATCTCAAACCGTTATTAAAACTGATCGACACAGGAATTAGGAATAGCTCCTGAAATTTGTTTTAAAAATCCTTTACAAAACCAGAGATGTTATTTCGGAAAATTAAATGAGGGTTACTACCGTTTCAAGTCAGAGATAAAGGGTTCAAAGTTTTTCAAGGTCAAATAGTCAAATTCCTTTTCTTAATAATTTAGCAGGATTTCCCGGGTTCTGAATTTGAATTATTTGTCAATCGCATGTATTTGCGTGGGGTGTTTTATTTCAGGATTTACGGTACTTGAAACTTGAATACGATGCACACAAGGACACAAGACTTTAATAGAGCTTTTAATCAGCCTATCTATAGCTCTCTCGCTCTCTGTTTCTTGGCCCTTGGATGTATTTTTTATGATTGACATAATTTAGTTGTATTCAAGATTAATATGAAAGTGATTCAATTAAATGTAATGTAATCATGAAGGCTAGCATTTTCGTATTATCAATTTGAAACCAACTTTTAATAACGCTTTAAATTACCGTGTTTGATTCCAGATTTAGTATTAGTATATCAGTCTTGGAAGGGACAATTTACATTATTATCTTCATTACGCCTTAATTTGAAGTAGATAAGTAGCTAATGAAACCACACTGCAAAATTATGATTCACAGAACGTTAAAAAATTACTCGATTTTTTTGTAATTGTTTAGATGGATGGGATTAAAGTCTATGCATATTCATTTAAATAGATGACACATACGTGCGTGACATTTAACTGACTTAGGTTGCAGGATAATCGTACAAATTGGACAGATGTGGGAGGATGGATTGACATATTACTTCCGGGAACTGTCGAGAAGACTTTTTTTTTGTTCATGACAATTGACAATGTTTTTTTAATTTTTAATTTGTAAGAGGAACCAGGCCAATGATGCGCATTCGGTACTGGAGCGTCGATAAGAAAAGCATGAAATCAGCTAAAAATGGAATCTGTTTATTTGTTTGAAAAAAATACATATAGCAGGGACTATTTTTGGAGGATTTCGAAAGTTATAATACTTCTGTGTTTGCTCGGCATAATTCCGACTTCAGAAGGGGGTACTTTGTCAGAGATATCCGGCTCCGTTCGGAGGAACAATTTGTAAGTTTGATAAATCGCTGAACTGTTTCGAAAGTTACAACTATAATAAACCGATGTAACGGGTGTAACCAAGTGTTGAAAATATAACGATAAACAAACTAAATCTCAATTTCCCCAAAAAGCCCGGGTTTTGCACCCTGGTGTCAGTAGGAGTGGTCCCGTATCCGTCAAAGAT